>JAJJMC010011550.1:1081277-1131021 GCA_023531435.1 Papaver californicum
ACCACCAGAAACGAAAACCAGAACCAACACCCACCACCACCACCAACCACCACCAACAACAACCAACACCAACATCCACGAGCACCACTAACAACCACCAGATCCACCACCAGCAACAACGAAAACCAAAACCAACACCAACCACCACAACCAACAACCAACACCACTTCCACCACCAAAACCAACACCAGGATTATCCCACTACCACCAACCGGAAAACACCATCACCGACCAACACTATCATCAACACCACCACCACAAACCAGCAACACCACCATAAAAAACTTACCATATTACTAAAATATTGGTTTCAACGATAAAAATTAGGCAGAAAAATGATGAAACCAAATTTGGTTTCAACATAAAATTTGTATTTCTCCAACATAACTTCAACGAAGAAACCAAATGCACCAAATTGAATAAACTAGGAAAAATTTAGTTGAACCAAATTTGGTTTCAACATAAACGTATTGTTTCACCATTAAACTTTGGTTTCACGGTAAAAAATAGGCACAAATCAGATGAAACCAAATTTGGTTTCTATAAAACTTACTGTTTTCACCAATACAAAAATTGGTTTCAGCGTTTATTTTATTCCAGATGAAAAAAAAATGATGAAACCAAAAAAAGTTTCATCATTTTTCAGACATTCCACCAACACAAACACTGGTTTCAACGTTGTTTAGTTTTTGTAAAATTTGATGAAACCAAATTTGGTTTCATCATTTTTCTGACGTTTCACCACCAAAAAACCCTAATTTCGACAATGATGATGTATTATTGTTTTTTGATGATGATTTTCGACGATGATGATCTGGAGGTGTTGGTGATGTTTGTAGAGGATAGAAGGAGGAGGAAGAGGTGTTGTTAGTGGTGGATTTGGACATATAGTGGCGGGGGAGAAAAAATAACAAGGAGGAAGCGATGGGGGAGGAGGAGGTGTTGTTGGTGGCTGATCTGGACATAGAAAGCGAAGGAAGTACTGGTGGTGTTGGTCGAGAAGACAGAGGTGTTGTTAGTGGTGGATATGGGTGACAGAGCTATTATTGGTGAACATAAAAGTAAAATAAAAAGAGAGAGGTGTTGGTGAAGGAGACGGGGATGTTGTTGCTCTGGATCTATCTTTTCTCACTGGTTTAGTTGCTGCAGAGCTACTGTTGCTGGTGGTGGGGCCGAGGAGGCAGAAAAAGAGAAGAAAAAGAAGAAGAAATAAGAGAAGAAGAGAAAAAACTCGATGAAAATAAAGAAAGAGTAAGGGTGGCATCTTAAAAAGTGATAAAAACTAAACTTAAACATTATAAATGAAAATACAGTTTTATTTCATTTTTATTTTAAATAGATTTTTATTTATAAAGAATAATATGAGAGGTTTTTATATGCTAAGTATGATCACCTGAACCCTAAGTATGATCACCTTAATTTTTTTCACTTGTTATGTCAATACAATCCTAGGTCTGTCCATGTGCGAATTCATCTAGTTTTTCTCCTTTTCACCAAAAAGAAGAACTGAACTTACCTAAATACCTCTTTCTCCAGAACAACAAGTAAATTTGCACTTTAAGTTTTAAAACAAATGTGCTACTCATGTGCATTATAGTTGAAGCCTAGCTTTCAAAAGAAACAAAAACTCTAGAACATGAGGAAGCAGCAGCTTTTGTAAAAGAGAAAATGTAAAAGAACTCAGACAGGAGAACCTGCAAAACTATTTAATTAGTGTATCTCGAAGGAGGAATCCTGGATTCTATTTCTCTTTTGCAATCAACATTTCCACCTGAAGTAGGACCCACTTCCGTACACTTCTGACTTGGATTTTTCAACTTTTCCATTTTTAAATTATCAAATATTTTCTTTTGCTCGTCAGAGCACGGATTTTCTGGCACCAAGTTCCCATCAGACTCGGTGATCAATGTTTACGCGCCACGTCAGAAAACTACATCATAAATTTTAAACCAAAAGATTCTGGGACCCGCGTACAAGTCTGATTAGAGATTTCTGTCCATTCGATACCCCACTTTTGTTGGAAGCCATCATTCGTAGCACGAAAATTGATGGGTTTCAGATTTTTCCACCCCAAACAAAAGTTCCTTGGTCAGTTGGTCGTAAAATTTTACTAGTAAGATTTTGAGGGACGGCTAATAGCCTAGTCTAAACTCATGAAGTCTAGAGGATACGTATAACTACAGGATACGTAAAGAATTGGAAACGAGGGTAATAGATGTGCTAATATTTTCTTTGTATTTGAGTTAGTCTGCCGTTTTTTAGGTTTCCGGTCTGGTGAGATTCATGATGAGGGAGTTGCCTAGTTTGCTATCAACTCATAGACCTGGTTTTAATTTGACTCGAGATCTAAATTTAATCCTACAATTGTTAAACTTAAACTATTTATTTTTCCATTTTTCTAAAGTCTGATTTGGTTTATAATCAAACTCTGGAGTATTTCTAAGAAAAATAATTTTGCGTAACTAATAAGTCTTTGATACATTTATTATTAAATAGTTTTTAAGTCAGATTTAACTATAATGAATCGAGTTGGGTTGATTCTTTAAAATTATGGGGGAAAAAAATAAGTTGTCACTTCGTTGGTGTGTTCGGTTAATTTTATATACCGTTTAAGAAGTTATATAGAATTTGGGTATATAGTTTTAAAAATGACTTTTAAAAGTAAAAATGTTAAACTGATTTCTTTATAGCATTGACTTATGCTTCTGTCATCTAACAGAACCGCTAAAGGTATCGACAGACAATCTCGACAAATTTCCCGACTGAGAAAGAACATGAGACCAACTTTAATCATTTATAATCCCAATGGTAGAGGGGTAGGCTAGAGTCCACATGATCCCCTGTCGGGTTTTTTATTCGTGTGTTTAACACCATCGGTTATCTAAACATGATTTTTAAAAGTAAAAAAGTTAAACTGATTTCTTTATAGCATTGACTTATACTTCTATCATCTAACGAAAATGCTAAAGGTACTGATAGACTATCTCAAAAAAAATTCCTACTGAGAAAGAACATAAAACCCACTTTAATCATTTATAATCCCAATGGTAAAGGGGTAGGCCAGAGTCCACACGATCCCTTATTGGATTTTTTATATCTAGCATCATCGGTTATCTAAACACCTTCTCTGTTACGATACTATTTAAACATCAAAACAAAATTATTTTTTAAGCCAAAAAAAAGGCTATGAGTCTACCAAATTTCTTAGGGATAATTGGGAAAATACCCCGAAAATGCATGCCACATTTAGAAAATGCCCCGCGAAAAAAAGTTATGGAAAAATGTCGTATCGTTACATTTTCCATCCATGTGCCGTTAAATGGTCAAACTGTGCACGCTTGACCTTATACATGTGTGGGCCTTAAGACGAGATTACCCCTTAGCCGTCCAAATCTAACCCTAAGAGACGTGACGAAATCCAAAAGTAAAGATAATCTCGTCTTAAGGCCCACACATGTATTAGGTCAAGTGTGCACAGTTTGACCATTTAACGGCACATGGATGGAAAATGTAACGATAGGACATTTTTCCATAATTTTTTTTGCGGGGCATTTTCCCAATGGGGCATGCATTTTTGGAGTATTTTTATGATTATCCCATTTTCTTATAAATATCAGCAAACTTTTAAGTGTAGGTGGGACTAAAAATATGGGACGTGTGCGGAATTACATGGGTAGTTAATTGGGATTTAGAATGATTTATAGAGAATTCTCAAATAGGTTGTTATTCAATTGAGATTTTCAGAGAGTCTCCCAAACTCTCCTGTTATTGGATAGAGACTTTTTTCAAGTCTTTTAAATTCTCCCAAACTCTCTTGTTATTGGATTAAGATTTGTTAGAAGTCACTTACACACTCTTGTTATTGGATTAAGACTTCAAAATCATGGATTTGTTACTTATGGGATTTTGGGAGACTTTTTGGATGAAAATAGGCATGAGTGAAATCTCTCCCTTATAGGTGATATTTTGAGAGACTTGAAAATTTGCCTAGCCATTTTGAGGGCTACCAAAAACTAACTGGGGACGACTAATCCATATATTTTCTTTAATGGTTAATCTTCCCTTGCTTAATCAGTGTTAAAAATTAATTAAATTATAATTAATTTTTTATTTTTTTTGTGAAACTAATATTTTTTTTCAGTTTTTTTTAAATAATATTTTTTCAATTTTTTTATTTATTTTTTACTTTCTTTTAATAACTTTTTAATATTTTTTATTTAAAAAATAATTAAATTTTTTATTAAGAAAAAACTAAAATAAATAATCGGTAGATAACTAATTTTCTTTGTGGTCAACTTCCAAGACATTGAAATTGTTAATCTGGCGAGGCTTAGACCTCTAGAAATTGATATGACTGTTGTTTTTAAGGACTTCAGTCGTCCTGTGCTTCGAATCAGCACAATTCCTCTAGACACTCTCAATGACATAAAAAGATGTCTCGATTTTGGTGTCAAGTTCTATGATAACATCCTGGACCTAAACTGGAACTCCATAGTGAAAGAGACAGAGGAGAAACCGGAGACATTTGTAAAAGGGGGCGGATGGGATGCGTATAAACTGGAGGACAATGATACTTCACTTTACTACAGGCACTACTACTTGGAAGCATCCCAAGCTGACTGCAACTTGAAAGCATCCCCATCTGTATATGATGGTATGCCGAGGACTTCTCGTGATAAAACAGGCACGAGAAATGCTAACAACATGGTGTAAGGGCTTGGGACTAGTCTTATTTGATGGTTTGCTTATCCACGTGGACGGAGATCTGACCATCTAATTGCTTTGGAATTTGGTTGATTATAAATACATTGGTTTAACACTCAATCATATCGTATAATGAAGTGTCCACGGTGATCTGCATATTAATTAGTTAAATGTTACATATGGGTCGAGTATTTTCGAATGAAAACTACAGTGTTTTATTTCACTTGTGGCCACTACTTGTGCTGCTTAATCTAACATTGCTCTTTTTTTGGACTTTCTTCCCCTCTCCCTGCAACCTGGTAATTTTAACAAATAAAATAAATTTTATTAAGTGTTCATGATACTTATGTTAATTGTGTAACGTGCATAATAAAAAAGTTGGTAGATGTTTTGAATTTATGATTAGATATTTTAATCTTTTTATCTCGACAGATCACAGAAACTCTCTAGAAATCTATTAGATTAGTATATAGAAGTCCCAGAGACTCTCTACAATTCTCTTTTGAAATCACTGGAATCTCTATACTTCCAGAGAGTCTCCAGAAGTCACTAAAAATAAAAGTCTATAAAAGTCTATATAAATTCCAATTGACTACCTCCCTGTTAGACTAGCAATCTCATTGGAAATACGAATTCTATGATATTAGAGGGGTTCGGTGGAATTGATAATCTCATTGGAAACATTAATTCTATGCTTTTTGGGTACGAAATGATTCCTAGTCCCACCAATTCACCAAATCTTTAAATCCTGCAACGAAACTTACCGTCAATTTTTTCTCATTCATGAGATCTAACGATTATGTACAAAAGCTCTGTCAGTTCCAGCTATCTAACAACACAAAGAGCTAAAGAGAATCAGTCCCATACCTCATACTTGTCGAATAGTTTCTTAGGAGTTAGGTCCATCAGGCAAGTTGGCAAGATGCATTTGCCTAAAAATCAACCGAAATTGTTTAGCGAAAGAAATTTGAAATATTAGTATGAGCGGGATCCATTTTTCCCGTCTTCAGATGATAATCATGTTACTGTTGATATTTTTCTAAAGAAATTGATAGTGACAATCAGAAGACAAATCGGTATGGTACGACATGGACCCCTACGGCACGTGAAATTTTTGTAGGGGGGGATCTTGAATGTCGTTGTTTGATCAAATAAGATGGCTGTTTTTGTTTCCATTACAATTGGTGGTCACGGAGAAGATCAACCTTACTTACCCCCCTCAAAGACTCATCAAGAAGCCGCCTGTACAGTACAAACATCATGTATCGACTTCGTTAAATCTTGTTCTGTCTGCTGGTTTAAGAGAACCGCTAGTTAAATTCAAGTGTTCTACAAATTTATAGTCTTAGTTACTTAACAATTACAGCAAAATTTTCTATTATACCGTATATTTCAAAAGAGTTACAATTACAACTTACAGGAGGCAAAGTAAAGGGATGACTTTTCAAGTCTAAACTCAACAACTAATATAATCCCAAGTTGTCTGTGGTTGTCAAAGCCATATTGAATTTGTATGAGGACATTACTGTGACTGTTGGCGAGAGTCCAGGCATTATCAGCTTATAATGTTCCACGGCCACCACAAGTAGTGCAAGATCGCGAAGAAGAGCATTTTGTGCAGTAACTCCATTTTTTGGGGAGCCTAACAAAATCCATAGCAGTATGTCAGTAACTCGGGATAGCTAGCTACATAAGTAAGTATGTAACCACAACAATAATGAAGTAAAAAAGGCATACCCTGCAGTATATCGGGTAGCCATATTCTTAGCAGATAACCTTGCCTTCTCAGCTCTTTCATCTGACATTCTCTTAACCACAAAACCCTCGCCCTTACATTCTCCACAAATACCAGTACCGCTACAATCCTCACAGGGTTTCACAAGCTTTTCTGCCTATCAAGGAAAGAGTTGAGTCAGAATACTCTGCTTACATTGCGCCTATGGAGCCCCAAAAGGAGACCAGTTTTCGAGGATGTAATGTCCTCTCACTGTATGTCCATGTTAACCAAAAGCCAATTCATCAAAGATCGTTCTACTAAATCCAATAGTAAGTATGTTGAGTTGTTTTACCAAAACATTTCTTGTTTTTGTGACAAGCTCACATGAGTCGAAGGTCATTATTCGTTAAATGTAGGAATTAATGACTTTGTAAAATACAGTACAAATAAATTCAAATGAGATTGTAAAATGGAAAACTAAGTCCTCGCATGAAATATGTTCTTGTGATGAACAGTGAAAAAGTGGAAGAAGTACGTACATTGGTAGATTCAGACGCTTTGACCGTTTTAACAAGATAGTTTGCTGCTGTACCTACAACCGCCGCCGCAATTACAATAGAAGCAGCAGTTTCTGGTAGGGAGGAATATACAATGAACTTCCTTCTTCTTTGCTCCAGTGACCTCAAATGTAATGTAGAAATAGAACATCCATTACTTGAATGGAGAAGTACTTTCGGCAATTCTATAAAGAGATAACAAATATAAGAAGATACACTAAACTGGACAGCAGAAACTTAAAACCATTAACCTAGCATATAGTATCACACCAACTCAAGCTAATGACAGTCAATGAGTAACAAATAAGTGCAAATTCGGTAAAAGAATTAGGATTCATCCTTATAGCTTCTTGAAATTACTTGATCGCCCCAAAAATTTGGCAATTAAACAGTGACAACCTAGGAATCACTTGTCATTAAATTCTCAAAAATCATTTGCCAATCAACTTCGTATTCAGCTTACTTAGGTTACGACATACACACCATATTCATTTTCACTAAAATTGCAAATTTAATGCAATTCCCCATCTTTTTGGCACAATTGATCATGAACTAAAACCATGGCAATACTAAATCAACCTCACCTAGTTAAGGAATATTACAAATACATGAAACTAACTTGGAATGAATCCACAATTCTTATGAATTAACTCCAATTTAAGATGGGTATCTTACAAACTCCTTTTCGGTTTCTACGACCAAATTCAAAATTCACATATAGATAGAAACTCTGACTTACCTGTCCTTGAAAATGAGAGAGAAGGCAATGTGAGCTCCATTTCTCAAATTGTGTTATTATAAAAAAAAATAACTTTGATGGTGAAGAAGAAGAAGAAGAAGAAGAAGAAGAAGAATCAACAAAGGTCTCCTCTTTCCGTTTGGATTTCTTATCTTTGCACGGGCATAAGTGATATGTGTTAGCCATCAAATTGCTTAGGGCTATGATTTTGTAACTCATGTTTTTTCTTTATTCATACACCACATAGTATAAAGTTGATGATAAACTTTAATTTTTTTTAAGCATGAATAAGTATAAATTTTAGTATCTAGAAAAATGTAATCTAACAAAACAAAAAACAACCTAATTACGTCAAAGAATCAATACCCTCCCTATTTCGTATTTTGGACATAATATTGAGAGTTTTTTTTAGTTCTCGATTTTGTTCGGTTAAAGATGCAAGTTGTTTCAAAGCATACACCATTTAATACAAATTCCTATATTTTACCAGAGAACTTATCAACACAAAATCGTCTCTAAATAAAAAAAAAATATAATGGGTTGAAGCTCAATCCAAAATCCATCGCGGTAAGACTACAACATTTTTATGACGATTTCATTTACATATGGATGGATAACATTATGTAGACATGTATATATTTTTTGATTTTTTGTGATATTTGGCTATGAGGTGTGTTTATGTCAAAATTTTCATTGACATCAATAACCAATGATTTGATAAAAAAAAAACAGTAAACAGAAAGATTTTAACTTACAATTTGATACATAAAATCCTTTTTTAAATCAATTAATGAGAAAAAATTTAATAATCCATTTGTTTACAGATCATAAATCTGATCAAATTACAGTCACAAATCCATCATCTTTTTGAATCAAGAAAATGAATCATGATAGTGGAACTTATAAATCCTATCTTACACAATGTATACATACCTAATGATCTTATTCCTTTTTTCTCTGATTATCCTTCCTTAGCCTTTTCTTCACTTCAATTTTCCGACCTCTTCTCTGTTGAAGCTCTCTTCTATTTATAGATTATCTAATGGGTCCCTCTTGTCCCGATACCCTCTTTCGTTCTCCTTATTATCTTTGGATCGGGATGATTGTACGATTGACAGGTCATGCCTTTTGCTTTTTGGTCCGTTACCTTGCATGATTAACACGTATTCTTCGTTCCTAGAGAATCAGCTTTGTCCCGGTCATATGTGTCAAGCGTGCAGGGGTTTACTCAGTCTTTCACATATGTCCTTTTTCGATCCTTTGATACGGCTTTGATTGTGTGCTTCTCATTTTTCTTAGTTCCACTGTCTCCTTCGTTAATCGTCTTACACGTGTCGTCCTCCTTTTATTTCCCAACAACTTGCCCCCTTCTTCTTCTTTTTTCAAAAACTTTTAAAGGTCGATCCAAGGTTTTGAAAAAAGTAGAAGAACAATTATTACCTTCTGTTTTACCATTACTTCTTTTCACACGTTACGCGAACTTTTCGCAAGCAGTAACTTCTATTATCACGTTTGTGTCAGTTACCCTTTTTTTCGAGGAAATCAAATCTTTGCCTTGATTAATGCCTTTTCAAATTGTGACGGTTTCTATTATTCGCTTTAAATACGATGCAGTCTTTTCCACTTCTGTTTTTACCTCTTAAATTTGCTGCTCTTTATCTTCCTTGAAATTTTCAAATACTTTCGTTCTCCCAACTGTTCAGGAGCTTTTAGCATCAATCACATTTATTTTACCTTTGATCAAGTAATTGCTTATCTTCTTTCTCAAGGTATGTTGAGGATTTTTTACCTTCAGTATCTTACTTTAATATTTAACCATGATTAGCTTTTAACAGATATGATTGAACTGATAATTGTTTTCTGATTTCTATGATTGTTTCTTTACGATCTATGATGGTTCCTTCACACATTGATCCTTTGAAATTTTCTTTTCAGATAAAACGTTATGTCTTCCAGAAATCCCAATGTTGCTGGTGATCACCAAGAAACTGGAAGATCTTCAAGAGTTCCTTCTTCTAGATATGTTGTGTCTCGGTCTGCTCGTAATCCAGCTCCTGAGGCTTCTACAGCCGCTAATCCTGCCCCCAGAAATAAGCGGGCTCATGCGACTTATAGTTACCAGTCGATGAACATTGAGGTTTTTAAGAGAAGACATGATCTTGATGGATTTAAAATCTCATTCTATGACAAAAATACTGACGTACTAACTTTAGGAGCGATGCAAAGCTTTAACTATTCTCCCAATAATTTACTAATTTCTGCTGGTGCTTTAGAGGACGGACTTCGTCTCCCATTATATGAAGAAGAAAATCCTTTTCAATATGAAGTCCTTGCAACTCGTGGTGATTCTCCTCATGGACTTGCTCGATCCATTACTCAATACAATGGAAATTGGTGGCGTATCCTTGATGAGTGTAGCCTCCGAAGTGAAGGGCGGACTAATCTTACTTGCTACGTTCCAGATTTTACAGAACGTAGCAGTTATACCATTGAAAATTTTTATACTACATATGGAGATTGCATTACTAACAGAAATTACGTGAAGTGGAGCGTTAGCCCTGTTCGCAAGTGTCTTTCGGGATTTCCCTTATTACATGAGGTTGACGATCCCAAAATCAAATTTATTCCCCATAGCAAACTTTATTTTCCCACAAAAGAAAGAATTCGTCAGGATCATGACTATAAATGGTATCGCACTCCAATTGTAATTGAAGGTCCTTGGATTTTCGATAACATCTCCAAAGATGAAATTCAAGAACTTCGTAGTCGTTTCCCAAGCTATTGTCCTTGGCGGTTAAATTTTGAGGACTACAAGTTTGATTATAAGGTTCATATTATTCTTTATTTCAATATTGTCCCGAACTACCATTGAATTTTTTCTTACGGGATAAATGTTTGTGTTTCAGGTTGAACCCAATTCTGAACTTCACACCGATGTTCCTCCTCCTCGCCCAAGTCTTGGTATTCAGATCGTTGAAGGTAGACAAAGAGTTGAGGAAGAAGTTATTGAAGGTAAGGGAAAACGAAAATTGGTTTTCCCTGAAAAGAAGAAGAAAAAACTGAAAAGACCATTATACCCTTCCCAAGTAGAAGAATGGGAAATTAGAGATTGCTTTGTTGAGGGCAACATCAGTTCCGCTCTTATCACTGCTGCGGGACAGGACGTTGAAGGTTCGGTCCGAGCAGAAGTTTCGGGACAGCATGTTATCATCAATGTTGTTCCTGTTAGCGTGGGGGAGCCAATTCTTTCTTCGGAGCAGCCTTCAATAGCCCAATCCATTTCTGAAACTGTTCCTACCACCGCTGCTCCCACCGTCCTCTATGATTCCTTTTATCCCCTTCCTTTTAACTTTGACATAGAGCCAATTGCTTCAAGTAGTGGTACAATAACAGTTTTTACTGGATTACCTCAAGAAGAAGCAGATGATATTGCTATTGAAGAAGAAAATATGGAAGAAGTGAACGAAGCTGTTACCGTTGAAGAAAATACTGAAAAAGAAAATGTTGTTGTTGATGTTGTTGTGGAAGAACAGAGAAATGAAATTTCTGAAGAAACGAATGTTGAAATCATAGCTCCTAGTACTTCAGCTACAGATCTCTCTAATGTCCCGAGCCTCCTTGTGGATGAAAATGCTCCTGGAGTCATTCATAAATCAAATGCACCCATCGGGACATTAGTTCAATCTGCCGCTCATGCTGATAGTGCCGATGTTGACATGCCGGATGCTGAACCTTCTACTCAATGGTCCTTTTCTGAAGTGGATGAAGGAATCACTCTTGCTGGTGAAGAAGACGAAGCTTTTCAGTGGTTTGTTTCTAAAGGATTTCTGAATACTTTCGCATATCACGATCCATTGAAATCTGATAGTTCTTCAATGGCTAGGCTGCAGACTTCATTCGGTGCTGTTCCACTGGAGAATACTCGGGACGCTTGGTTCGAAAGCGAGTGTTTCGATCAATCGTACCTACTCAGTCTTCTTTCTTCTTTAAATGAAGTTCTGACTGTTGCAGAGGGTCCATCATATTCTTTTCCGCAGCAAGCTCTTGCTCATCTTAAATATGGTACCGATTGCACATTTGCAGCGTACAAGTTTTATAAGGCTCGGGTCATAATGATGGAGCTGATGCTCAAGAATGAAGCAACGAAGGCGAAGCGCGTAAATGAAAATTTGCAGCAAGAAATTGAAAATCTCAAGCAGCAAAACAACTATCTTCAACAACAATTTCAACAACAACAACAACAACAACAACAACAACTTCAAAATTTTGAGTATCAAAATCAAAAGCTTCAAGATCAAAATCAAGGTTCGTTCCTCACCTTTTAGTTCGTATCATATTTTGGGTTTGTACCTTTATAGGTTAGATCGTACTTATTTTGGGTACGAACATATAGGTTCATACCACACATGTATATATATATATATTTGTTTTTTTTTTTAAGTTTTGAAATTCATTTATGGGATCAGTGGGAGACTTGGAATCCCTGTTTAGGTTCCAGCGTAGGATGACTCAGTTGAACAATCATGCAAGAGAAGTAAATATGGATATGGAACTGGTTAAAGGGAAATTAGCACAGTTGTCCGATAGTATTGAGTTGAATACTTGGAGACGTAATACAGCTGAATCAAAATATCAGAAAGCTCTGAAAACTTTAACCCTTAAAGAAGAAGAGTTTAAGTCTGTAGCTAGAGGTATATGCTTGAGTTACATGCTTGTTTTATTGAAGGTATTATATGGTTTATCTGATATTCATTATGGTTTCCAGTGCTAGAAAAGAAGGTCAACGAAGCCAATGGACGAGCAACAGTAGCAGGAGCTGAACTCAATATCGCAAATAACACGATAACAAATATTACTGAAGAGTTGAAGACTTCAGAGAAGAACGTGGCTCTGAGTGTAATAAAGCTTCGGGATTTCCAATCTCAGTTGAATGCTGAAACTTCGAAACGCGAAGCTCATGAACAGGAAATTATAAAAGTACAATCAAGATCTGATGAGCTATTAAAGGAATTAAATGCTTAAAAAGAAAAAGTAGAAAAGGATCAGCAAAAAATTAAAGATCTTCAATCAGAAATTGATTACAGGCATGCTTATATCATCTGGGTAAGACAATACGCCAAGGCAAAAATTACAATGTCATTTAATTCTGCCTTGGATCGTGCTCAAGCCGATCCTTCTGTTTTGAATGGTCGTGCTACCGTCCCGATGGTTCCTCCTCAACCGTCCCGACGGTCCAACTCTGAAGCCTAGTTGTACTTGTTCTTTGCTCTAATGCTCATAACTTCATCTTTTGATGTTCTTTTCTTGTATCCCGATCCTTTGTTATTTTGAAGTTTGACTTACTGTAGTTGAAAACATCATTTGGTGATTTTCCACTTTTGCGTTTGAATGTGCTCTGAATATTGTCCCTGCATAAGATATGATATTTATGAAATCTTTAGGTTAATCATATTGTTTCATGAGTACAATGGATCGAAGTATATATACCTAAAAACATGTAATTCGAGATCCCACACATACGAAACAAACCCGGGCCAGGGGTAAGATACAGGGTTGGTCCCGAACGTACTCTGAAAATGATAACCATAAATTAGGTATTCCTTCTTTATTAGAATTTCTGAATTATTAAAATTCTATAAGGACATTTACCTCTTTGATATTAGGATTGTATCGCTATTCCTAAGCGCTTTCCAGAATATGATGTTCCTGGAGTAATTGAATCTTGATTATGTCGCAAATCGTAGCGTTTTCCATAATAAGGTGTTCCTGGATTTGAATTTTGATTATGTCGCCAATCGTAGCGTTTTCCAGAATAAGATGTTCCTGGATTTGAATTTTGATTATGTCGCCAATCGTAGCGTTTTCCAGAATAAGATGTTCCTGGAATTGATTCTTATTTTAAGTATAAACTCACCAAGAATTTTATTGTTAGATAAAGTATTGAATAAAGATTTTAATACCTGTGTTGGCCACCATAGTTGTGCTATTAATTATGGATAATAAAGCTTTAAGTATTGTGCATTCCATGGATGTTGTAAGATGTCTCCTTGCATATTTCAGAGATAGTACGATCCCTGTCCCGCTGATGCTTGTATTACATACGGACCGTCCCAGGTTGGTGCGAACTTTCCAGCACTTTTGTCCCGATGGTATTCTGGGATTTGCCGTAAAACATATTGTCCTTGGACAAAGTTTCGGGACTTGACCCTTTTGTGATAATCCCGTGCCAACCTTCTTTGATAGTTCTCCATTTTCTGGAGTGCCACTTCTCTTTTTTCTTCCAAATCATCCAACTTTTGTAATATTAAATCCGTATTTAGATTTTTCTCCCATGCTTCTGTTCTAGTTGTTGGTAGAATGACTTCTGTTGGTATAACTGCTTCTGTCCCATATGTAAGAAGGAATGGTGACTCTCCAGTGGATTCTTTCCTTGTGGTGCGATACGCCCATAATGTATTATGCAACTGTTCACACCAACGTTTGTAAAACCCATCCAATGTCTTCTTCAGATTTATTGCAATTGTTTTATTCGTGGATTCAGCTTGTCCATTACTTTAGGGATAAAATGGTGTGGATTTGTGTTTCTGAATGTTATATGCTTCAAATAGCATATCAATGTTCTTTCCTTGAAATTGTTGTCCATTATCAGAAACTAAGGCTGCTGGAATCCCAAATCTACAGATGATATTTTCAAATAAAAATGTGAACATATCGGAATCTCTGATCCGAGCTAATGCTTTAGCTTCTACCCACTTGGTGAAATAATCGGTAGCAACTATTAAATATTTTCTCTTTTTGGTCCGTTCAACTAACGGACCAACAATATCTACCCCCCATTTCGCGAATGGCCATGGAATGAGTACAGAATTAAGCTCTGTGGCAGGTGCTTTGATTTTCTTTACGAATCGTTGGCATTCTTCACACCTTCGTACCATATTTTCTAAGTCCTTAAGCATGGATATCCAATAATAGCCTTGGGTTTTAGCTTTTAATGCGAGTGAACGCCTTCCACTGTGGTTTCCCGCATCTCCATAATGTATTTCTTTGAGTATCCTTATTCCTTCCTTTTGTGATAGGCGTCGGGATAATGGCCCGAGGAATGATTTACGATACAAAATTTCATCCCGAAGCTGGTAATTATCTGATTTGAGTTGAATTTTTCTTGCTTCTTTAGAATTAGAAGGCAATATGTTATCTTGTAGATATTGATGAATCGGAATCCTCCAATCTGGTTCACTTGGTTGATCATCTACTTGTTGAGGCATAGATGGGGCATTTTGTATTGCGGGATTATTAATTTCTTCTGTCATATCTCCTTCTATGTTATGAAGTGCTTTTATCTGAATAGATGGTTCATATATTCTTCCGACTTTTATTGCCGTGATATTAGGATCGTTTACCATGGAGGAAATGAATGCCAGTGCATCGGCATGTTGGTTTTTGTCTCGGGATAGATGCCGAAAAATAATGTTTGGGATTTGATTTTTATATTGTACTAAATCTTCATCAAGTGTTTGATATTTTAAATCGACCTGTCGAATTACCAAGTGTGAATCACTTGTGAGTCGAACATTGCTGATTCCTACTTCGATGATGAGTTTTAGAGCATGAACCACAGCTTCATATTCTACTATGTTGTTTGTGTGTTCTTCAAACTCAAGACGGAATGAATGTGTCATTCGCCCTCCCATTGGTGCAGTAATCACAATGCCAATTCCTGCTCCTTCTTTGTTTCGGGACCCATCAACAAAGACTTCCCACCTTTGAGAGTTTGATGAGTTCAGAATATCTTGTGGGTCCTCTTCCCGCATCATGGTAATCCTTTAATCATAGATAAAAAATAAATTATTAATGTGATAAAAAATTTAATGAAAAAGTTTTAAATAAGTTAACTTCTTTTTTTTTCCACCTATCGGACCTTGAATTTCATATTCTTCTTCAATCGGGAAATCCGCAAGGAAGTCAGCTAAAACTTGAGATTTTTGTGCGGTTTGCAACTCATAAATGATGTTGAATTGTTCTAGCTGGGCGTTCCATTTGGCGATCCTTCCTACTTTTCCTGTATTCTTTAATACTGATTGTAATGGTGCCTTGCTCGGGACACGAACATAATGTGTGAGAAAATAAGTACGTAACTTTTGAGTGGCGAAGACCAATGATAAGATGAGTTGTTCGATTTTAGTGTAATTTTTTTCTGCCGAACTAAGGGTTTTGCTTATATAATATATCGGTTTTTCTATTTTCTCATTAGTACGTACCATCACTGCGCTGATTGCATCTTCCGTTGCCGCTGTATACAAAGTTAATATTTCTTCAGGTTCCGGTTTCTGTAATGCTGGCAATGTAGCTAGATGTTTTTTTATGTTTTGGAAAGCTTGTTCACATCGATCGTTCCACTCAAATTTATTTTTCTTCTTGAGTATATCAAAGAAAGGTTTGCACCGTTCTGATGATCTGGCAATAAATCTGCTTAAAGCAGGCAAACATCCATTTAATTTCTGTACACTTTTAATGCTGTTGGGTGATGGCATATCTGTTATCGCTTGAATCTTTGCTGGATCAACTTCAATTCCATTTTTTGTAACCAAGTAACCCAAAAAACGTCCCGAAGTAACACCAAAATTACACTACTCCGGATTAACTTTCATCTTGTATTTTCGTAATGCACCAAAAATTTCAGTGAGGTCTTGTAGATGGTTGATAGATAATTTTCTTTTTACCAACATATCATCCACATAAACTTCTAGTATTTGTCCGATCCAAGGTTTGAATATTGCATCAACCAATCATTGATATGTTGCTCCCGCGTTTCGTAATCCAAACGGCATCCTGGTATAGCAATACAACCCCCGGGGAGTGAAGAACGCTGTGTGTTCTTGATCAGCTTCAGCAAGTGCAATCTGGTTGTATCCCGACTGACCATCCATAAAAGATAATGCCTCATGGCCTTCTACAGCATCTACCAACTGATCAATGTTGGGAAGTGGATAACTATCTTTTGGACATGCTTTATTTAAGTTGGTGAAGTCTATACAGATTCTTACTCCACCGTTCTTTTTTGGAACGATCACCATATTAGAAATCCACGTTGGATATCGCACTTCACGAATGAATCCTGCATTTAAAAGCTTTGCTAATTCTTTTTCGACTGGATCATGATACTCCGGTGCAACCTTTTGTATCCGTTGTCGAAATGGTATAGCATCGGGACGTATTTGTAATTCATGTTATACAATACTTGGATCTATCATGGGCATATCCTCCATCTTCCATGCAAATATATCTACAAAATCACGAAGTAAATTGATTAAACTTTGCTCCATGTCTTCTTTCATCAATGTTCCAATTCGCACTTGTTTAGGTCATTCTGAAGTTCCAATATTTATAATTCTAGTTTCTTCTACAGAAGTGAAAATTCGTTTTGGATTCCCGATCGAAGTTCGAGTTCCCTTTAATTGTTATGAGGGTCTTTCGAACTGCTGACTTGTTGAATTTTCTTGGCTCTTACTGCTTTCTCCTAACTCATTTGTTGCTTTTTGTTCGATGTTTCTTTTCAAGTATTGATTTATCTCTTCTTCCTTTGCTTCGATCTTACGGTTTTTCTTCCTTTCACGTTTTTGTTGTTCCATCTCTTCATGCATTCTTACCTCCGTCATTATACAAAACTTCGCATCATCTTGATCTCCCTTGATCTCCATTTCTCCTTGCGGTGTTGGAAACCGCAAATATTGATGATAAGTGGAAATTACACCTTTCAGCTGGTGTACCCAACGTCTCTCGATTATTGTATTGTATGGAGATGGAGCATCTACTACACTGAATCTTGTTGAAATGTTAATTGGTCCAACAGATACTTGCAAATCAATATTTCCTTCAGGTCTTGAAGCCATTCCATTGAACCCATAAATAACATATCGGGACGGGATTAATTGATCTTTTGTGAGTCCCATTTTGCAAAATGTGTCATGAAACAATATGTTTAAGGAACTGCCCCCATCCAAAAGAATTTTTCTAACGTTACATCCTGACATTAGCAATGTAAGGACCAAAGGATCATTGTGCATCAATTTCTTGATTTACTTCCCGTGCTGAGAAAGTTAAAGGGGCCATCCAGTCTTCCCAAGCTTCCGTTATCCTTCCTGATACTTTAAAAATTTCATGATCTCGAATCCTTTCGCACAACTTTTTTTTAATTGCAGCGTTCATATCTGTATCTCTTTTTTCTGAAAATGATATCATATTAATGGTGTGTTCGTTATATTGAATATGCACTGCTTTGCCTTTGACGGATCTTGCTATTGGTTCGGGCCTTTGAATATATTCTTTCAACTCTCCTGCATCTATCATTATTTGTACCAGCATAATAAAATTCCTGAAATTATTTGTTGTGTGCCCTTTATAACAGTGGTACTCACAATAATCTTTCGAACGTTGTGTGAACTCAGGCTGATTGCCTTTTGATGGTGGCCATTGAAAATCTGGTTTATTTTTTATGATTTCGAATAATTCAGAATATGAGATATTGAGTTTTGTGAACACTCTTTCTTGAAATCGATGCACAAAATTTTTATTATCCCCTTGCCGTGGGCGCTTTGATTCCCTTGGTTCAGATTTATGAGGGAATTTCTTTTTTTGTTCTGGTGATACTTCGATTGAATTTGTCCTTTTCATGTTTCTTTGATTTCGTGAATTACTTCTTGGACCTTGTTCCTGCATATCTTGCAGTCTTGCACATGTTTCTATTATCTCCCTGAGCTGTCCCTCGGTCTTGGGATTGTTACAATGAATTTCAATAAAAAGCTGACATCTTCGGTCAGCGATTCCCCACTTGTAATGATTAATCGCCGTACTTGAGTCGACATCTCCAATTGCTTGACAAACTGTATGCCATCGGGCTGTATAAGACCGGATCGTTTCTTCTGGCCACGATGTGAGGGAATATAATCTGTCTACTCCCGAATCAACGGGCTTGTTGTACATGTAAGCTTCGAGAAATTTCCTCACTAATTGTGAATAACATTCAATGGAACTCTCTGGCAATCTATCATACCATAACAATGCTGAACCTGTCAAACTTGAAGGGAAGCATCGGCACATTATTGCTTCGTGTCTGTCCCATCGTGACATCACTCGATTATAATACTTGAGCTCGGGTCCTTCGTACCATCATAACATTCAAATACAGGGATATTGTATTCTCTTGGCAATGGAACACATGTCAATCGCTGAGCCAGCGGTGTGCGCTTGGCTTCTTTCAACACCTCTTCTATTCTTCCCCCTTCTTTATTTTTTAATCCTTTTATCTCTTCTTTCATTTTCTCCATTGCTTCCATACATTTTTGCCATTGTGCACGTTGAATTTCTTGATTTTCCCGTTGCCTCCTAGCCCGTGATGATGATCCTACTAATACCATTCTCTGATCATGATTTTCCCTTTCATTTCTGGGTGCACGCCTTCCAGAAATTGTTTCTTGAATTCGTGACCCTATTACAGCCTGTCTTTGCTCACGTTGAATCGCATTTTTCAAGGCTTGATTTTCTCTGGTTAATAATTCAATTTGATTATGACTGGCCCTTTGTTCTCTTCCTATTTCATTCATTTCTTTCATCAGATTTTGAAGATAATTTACATCATTTCTTGAATTCTCATGATGTGACAGCTGATTTTGAGATATGGTATTTGGTGTTAATTCATGGATAGGTGAATGATTTCCTACATCACTCTGTTGTTGTTCTGGCTCACTCTCAACTTCTCTTTGTCTGTAACTTTGTCTGTCGTTACTGTCTTGGTTTCCAGAGCCTGCTTCTTGAGACATATTTCTTCTGGATTCTTTGTTTCTTGATTATTTGCTTTCTTCCCTTGAATTTTAATGATCTTTTAAAAGTTAGCCAAATAATCTCTCAACAGATTATTTAATAAAGAAAGTGACAAAAACTAGTTTTCTGATCTTCTAAAAATATGTCTACACTTTTAGTAAAATAATTTGTATTATTTACCATGAATCTTTTAAAACGCATAAAATAGGAAATCAAACATTTAAACAGATTCATTCAAACTTACAAGTTTTTCTTTTCAATGAGATACCATTTCCATTTTTCATATCACATAAAGGTTATTATGCAGAAGAAATCACTTGCTGGCAAAAGTTAAATTAAGCCAGAATGTTGCATAAAACTACCAAATTCTTTATACTAAATTTCTTTACCTTTAAAATACATATATAACAGATAAATCCATTTTTTTTGAACAGGTAGGATAAATCCTTTAACCCAGTCCCTGTTTCTAGCGCCAAATTGTTTATGCCAAAATTCCCATTGACATCAACAACCAATGATTTGATAAAAAAAAACAGTAAACAGAAAGATTTTAACTTACAATTTGATACATAAAATCCTCTTTTAAATCAATTAATGAGAAAAAATTTAATAATCCATTTGTTTACAGATCATAAATCTGATCAAATTACAGTCACAAATCCATCATCTTTTTGAATCAAGAAAATGAATCATGATAGTGGAACTTATAAATCCTATCTTACACAATGTATACATACATAATGATCTTATTCCTTTTTTCTCTGATTATCCTTCCTTAGCCTTTTCTTCACTTCAATTTTTCGACCTCTTCTCTGTTGAATGCTCTCTTCTATTTATAGATTATCTAATGGGTCCCTCTTGTCCCGATACCCTCTTTCGTTCTCTTTATTATCTTTGGATCGGGATGATTGTACGATTGACAGGTCATGCCTTTTGCTTTTTGGTCCGTTACCTTGCATGATTAACACGTATTCTTCGTTCCTTGAGAATCAGCTTTGTCCCGATCATATGTGTCAAGCGAGCAGGGGTTTACTCAGTCTTTCACATCTGTCCTTTTTCGATCCTTTGATACGGCTTTGATTGTGTGCTTCTCATTCTTCTTAGTTCCACTGTCTCCTTCGTTAATCGTCTTACACGTGTCGTCCTCCTTTTATTTCCCAACAAGGTGTGTGGACTCTGTGGTATACAAAATCTTTGCCCTGTAAGCAGCATGTTATGCCAATGATCATAGGATAAAAGGAGAGAAGGGAGATTTTTATTGGTGATCATATCCTTTTCTAAGTCTACCGGGTTAACAATTTTGGCTTTTGGACTAAATTGTTGAAGCTCGTAATGTTGACTGAACTTGTAAATAATTTGTATATACAGTTTGCAGCTCGTTTTAGACTTCAGAAGCTCAATACGCTTTTACCTTAATGATGTGTGTCGTAAGTGCAACAAATTAATTTATTTATCTTTTACTTATATTAATAAATATATAATAGTAAATAAGATTCGTTCCCATAAAGAGCGAGGAGTTTTAGTTGTCAAAATCACAAAGGTTTTTTTTAGATTAATAATAATTAACAAAGAAATTAAAATTAATTAAGTTACAAACAATAGAGAGAAATATGATCGAGGAATCCTTCTTCATTACTAAACAATAATCAAATTAGTACATTCATTTATTTTTCATTAATCACATATTATCATCAACCGTAGGATAGCATGTACTCTTAGTTATCATATAAATTCCTTATATCACTGGGCAACAGGTACCTTAGTCAACAGATTTTATCCGTCTGAGCTACCATGAGGTACGCTCTCAAGGTGTAGTTCATTCGATAGCCTTAGGGTTTCTGAATTTATGTTTGATTCTAGCAGTTAAAATCGCTAAGCTCGGTTCACTTGCTAGTGTTTTTTACCAGTGATTGCTCCACATAATCTATCTGCAAGGTCTCACAATTTCTACTTGTGTAGAAGTTATTCAACAATTACGGATATCATAACTCTTTACTGGATCCGGACCAAATCCAATACCCAAAACCCAAAATATTATATTCACTATCAAGCTCGAACTTGCCTAACTCGGCCCAAGCCCAAACAACCAATTATTTTTCCTAGTCTTTATTTGTGGTCAATTTCAAAATTCAGTCGTAGCGGATACATGAAAATTCATTTAGAAAAACCTAATTGTTAGTTTGATGTGATTAGGAATCCATATGAACCCTAATGAACTCCAGTTTCCCTGAAAAATTAATTCCAATATTAAATATTCCAGATTACTTTTAAAATGTCACGTTTTCAAGGTGTAAACGTAGCACAGAAACATACATAGTCATACTCCTAGAATTTTACCGGACACATTTCAATTCCAATAATAATTCTGATTATACATTACAAATCCTCACAGAACAACATTTCATATATGAAATTTTAATTAATTTTTAGATTATCATAAGAACCCTATGACCACAGTCAAACGTATAGTTGACCGGAAAATCAAAACTTTAGTAGTCTGTCTTTGAAAAATCATAACAATTCACACGTAACCCCAAAAGAGATATAGTTTATTATTTTAAAAAGAAAAGCATCAACCTATAAATTTTCAGAAGATATCAAAGTCTAAAATTTATCATAGAATAGTTTAAAAATAGAAATATACAAAATTATTAAATCTGAAGAAAACTTCTAAATTTATTATAATTAGAAATAATTATTTTAAAAATATTTTTGAAATGTAAAAATTCTGTAAGTTTAACCATCAAAACCAAAAGGAGTTTTACACTTTTTAAAAATAAATTGAACCGAAAAGATATTATAGACTAATTTTAATTAAAACTCAAACCAGTATAATTCAAACATCTCCATTATTTCCCAAATAGAGTTTTTTTTTAAAAATACTTGTGTTATTGGTTATACATTAACCTAATAGCTTCCAAAGTATTAATAATCAATAAATACTAAATAATTCTCAATAAAATCATCTAAAAGAGTTTGATGATATTTTGTTACAATTTTTCAAACTAAATCCTATGCAATTTACTAAAGAGAGCACCCAAAACCGATCACTAAGTTTTTCTGCCATTAGCTCTTTGTAGTGTTATAAAATCTAGAATTTTTTTATCATAAAACGACGTGAGTTATAACACCCATAGGCAAAGAAGCAACAAAAGCATTATTCAACTTTTTAATAAAAACAATCAAGCATATCTCGTATAATTATAAATAATTTTTCGATCCTCCCGCACCAAAAGAACCCCACATAAATTTAGGTAATTAAAATTCGTTCCCAACAATAGTTCGTATTTTATCAAAATGGTTTTTAACGATCGCAGTCATGGAGTGAAGCCCAATAATCATACATTTATATAGAATATCATTAATCACACCAAAACTATCAATAATCATACATTTATATAGAATATCATTAATCACACCAAAATCATCAACAATTTTAAAAGCATTTAACCAAAATAATTTTGAGAATTGATGTTGCGTCTACCTTAACCACTACACTATCTAGAATAACAATAAAAACTGTGCAATGAAATCCTTTCACAAAAATACTAAAACGTCTTGACTGGCCACAGACAACTTTAACCTTTTCTTTATTTTGTTCTCTTTGTGTTGTTTCTTAAAAAAAAAAAACTTTTCTACTTCCGTTAAATGTATTCTCTAGATATTTTTTTCTATTTCGAATGACGACATCTTGTTATTTATATACACACACGATCACATAACTCAAAACCTAGATTTCTGAGGATATAAAAGCGTCCACGGTCGTTGGATCAAACCCAAAGACCAAAGAGTTAAAATTTTACTCTTTGGTCCATCCCAAACTTAGCGGATTAACAAGTAAAATTAATCGGGCGTTTGGGTAAGATAGCGCATGTAGTTGGGCGGTTCTCTAAGATAACGTCTCAACACACGGGCGTACATATAGGAATACGTTTGAATAGAGCGGACCAGTAGAGCAACGCTTGATGGCAGGCGTAATCGAAAAGAACGCCTGATGATAGACGCACCCTTACGCGCGCGCCCCAGAGAAGGGCGCTGTCTTGGCCAAATGCATGATTGGGAGGAATCATAGAAAAGCGCGTATTTTGTCTCACACGTGCAGCTGGTACGTGGGAATGGTGAGACGGGCGGACGCTTTAACATAACGCCTGGTTTATCAGGCGCTTCCCTATCCGAATGCCCGTCTCACCAGGCGGACGGCTGGATGAGCGCCTTTCTGTGGCGGACATATATTTTTTCTTCAGTCATTTTTCTCCTGCAATTTCTCCTGAACACTCTTTTATCTTGAGAAACTTTGCCCGCCCGCCACAGCAACACCAATTTGTGAGAAATCTCCAAAATCAAGCTTAACCCCTCATCAATATTGCAAAGGCTGAGTTGATTTGATGCCAACGATTTCAAATTAAGATTACTCAAAAGGAAGGTAATAACCTTAATCTTTACTATAATTTTTAATGGATTTTGTTTAACATTGTATTGTTTTGTTTACTAATTTCGTTTAACGATTTCAAATTAAGATTAACATTATATTGTTTTGATTACTACTTTTTTATATATTAGTCGTATGAACATAGCTAGATAAATTAGGTTTTAGAAATTATAATTTCGGAATCAACTCATGTTGTTTTAATTGAATTTGAAAAAAATTGATTATGAGAATTGAAGTTATGGTGTTTTAATTGAATTAAAGTTATGGTGTTTTAAAATTGGGTATAAAAAAAATGGTGTTTTAATTGAACTGAAGTTTAAATTGATTATGAGAATTTGGGTATAATTCTAGGGTTTAGGAGAATTTGTTGAATTGAAGTTAAAATTGATTAAGTATTTAGTTAATTTTAGTTGGGTTGTGGATAATTATATGATTAATTGAATAATATTATTGTTTATGAAATATAAGAACTTAATTATGTTCATTTTTATTTATCCAGCAATCTTTATTGATTTGGTGAATGAGGAAGTTCAATCACCAGTGATCGATAACGAAATGTCTGTTATAAGGGATCAAGCAAATTTGTTGGTAAGGACATTGACGCGTTCGATTGACGCTGGGGAGTTGATGAGTGTTGAAAAACAATGGGGAGTTCTACAAGTGCTTAAGGAGATAGCAAATCTTTATTCTGAAGAGAATGTTGGTCGCCCCACCTGAATGAATTATTTACATATATGTTTTTATCTTTTAACCGTTGTTGTTTATGGTGTTGAACCTTATTAGTACTTTTATTACGAATATGAATCTCTTAATTTAGCTTGAATGAGTTGCTTGTAGTTTGTTTATATTTTTTATTTAGGAGAAGAGTAGATAAGGGAAAAAATGTGGTAAAAAAAATCATCTAAATTAATTAGTTACTCGAAATTTAAAAAAAAGTTCATTAACATTTAAGATAACAATATATCGGTTAAAAATAAACAGAAAATAACACTATTAGTTCATAAAAGTTAAAACTGAAAATGGCAATGTTAATAAGAATGCAAATTTTTAGGTTTCAGGTATTCCAAGTATCCTTTAAGGTTGGCTTTTCCTTCTCTGCAAAATGTCTGCCTTCCTAAGTTCGATGTATTCTCTTGTTACCGGATCCAACCCGAAGACATCCATCATCATTATACGAAACTCTTCGTTTGCTTCTTTCTTTGCGTCAAGTTTTTCTTTCCTAGCTTGTTTTGCTTTAAACTTTGCCGAAGACTCAGCTAGTTTTGTTGTAAACTCGGATTCTCTCTGGGCCATCTTCATTTTTGTTTGTTCTGCATATTTGGTGTTGAAGTTTGTTGCTCTTTAATAATAATTTCCATCATTTCTTGTTGGCCACTCGATTTTGCTCTCCCTGTTTTCTTCTTTCGTTTCGCTTCTTTTTTCCCATTTGACGATTATATGTGTTAGGTATATCTCCTATGTCTTCATAGCCACTGGAATTGTCTTGGCTTGTTTCCTGTATTTCCCGGTTTTCCTCACCGCTTTCAGAATCTTCTTCAGCTTGTGATGAATCGAAAACAACTGTCGATCGTCGTGAATATTTTATATTTTCTAACATAATTACGTAGCACTCTTCATGCTTAAATATTTTACCACCATTAGCTTCCTTGAAAAGCCTCCTTACTCTTCAATCTGTTTTTTTAATAAAGTTTAGTGGAGGATATACAATTCAAAACAATAATGTAATCGTCAAAATTAAATGGGTACTTACCTTTGTTTCGGGGGCCCATCCAGTATGGTGTTCATGTTCCACTTCTTCCTCTTTTGCAGAGAAAAGTGTCACATCTTTACTTATTCCCTGAAATCGCTTCTGAATGGAGGTCCAAGTGCGTTGTGGCATCGAAGGTGTGACTTCTTTCATCCCATTTAATATGCGATACCATAATCTTTCTTCTGATTGATCGGTACCAATACTACAATCTTGAGATATTGACAAATGAATTTTACACATCGTTATATCTTCAAATGTAGTAAAATTTGGACCTCGTGGTTTTGGTGGCATAATTTTAACCGATTTGGTAGAAAAGTATATGAAAAAGAACTAAGTTTTTCTCGAATACAAATTAGATAACAATGGATTTAGTAAAATGAAAATGGATTAGTAGTCCATCCATATATAGGTATGTCAAAATATAGCTGTTACAAATCAACGCTAACGTATCTCAACGGTAACATATCTCAACCTGGATAGGCGCTCGTCTAGAGTAACGCCCCAAAACAGGGCGTACATATAGCCGCACGCTTACAAGAGCTCCATGGCAAGCGAATCTCTAGACGCACGCTACAACTTAGGCGGAGGTTTAGGATGACGCCCACACTCGGGCGGAGGTATAGGAATACGTTTGATTGGGACGTTGATTTGGTTAACGCCTGTCAGTGGGCGTGCTCCTACTGTAACGCTCCGCTAGATGCACGCTTGGGTGAACGCTTCATCAGACGTAAATTTAGTTAGCACCCGTATTTTAAAACGTAATTCTAGTTGCACGCCTGCCACTAGACGGATACCTACCTGCACGCCTAGAACCAGACGGTTAACTAGACGCACACTCGATTATACTTCGTTTGGTCCAAAACTCAGACTATTTTTGATCGTAAACAATGTAGAAACTGAACCAAAAAATATTTATAATCGTCCCATTATATTTAAGTTTTGACGGACCAAAGACCAAATATGGATTTGGACCGTTATTTGGTCCAACGACCGTGGACGCTCTAAAATAACTCATAAAACATGGGTAGGTGGCATAGTTAGAAAAACTCTAGGAGTTATTATTCTTTCCTGGATCATCCAAGCATACTAGATCGAGGAAAAGTATCGCATACGAGATAAAACGTGGCTACTAAATTTAACTACTATCTCAAATATGTTAATGTAAGTTCCACTAATACTTAGCCATCTCAATACTGAAAACAAAGTTCACGTATCATGCAAAGCATTTCGTGTACATATTTTCCTAAGACCATTCTCACCTGATCCTAGTCCTACCACCAAAACAATAAACTAATTATTTTATAAAATCAACAGTATAATTATCTAACCATTAGTAGGGCACTAATCTAAGACTTCTTGGAATCAAATAATATAAAATAATGATATATTCTTTTCAAGTGACTGCCTATTTTTCTTCTCTATTCCAAATTAACACGATCGATAAGATTCACTTCCATAGATAAATCAATAAGCTAGGTTAAGACTTAAATCACTAAAATACCCAAATACAATTATTTTACCCATATTAGTAAATTGATATAAATATCCCTAAAATTGATATCGGGTTTTATAACCCTGCTCCCTTTAAAGAAATTTCTTCACAAAACTTAGAAGTTATCTTAGAAAAGCTCTGGATATTTGCTGTATCTTGGATTCTAATTCCCATGTCGTTTCCTCGACCGGGCGACGCTGCCATTGCACCTTAACCATTGGAATGGTCTTAGTGCGGAGCACATGCTTCTTAAGGTTCAAAATTTGAACTGACCGCTCCACATACGTGGTATCCTCCTGAATCTCCAAGTTTCCCATGCAATGACATGTGAGGGGTCAGTAGAATAAGAAGGATCTTTTTCGTATTTCCGCAACATAGACACGTGGAAAGTGTCATGGACATGCTCGATTCGCTGAGGTAACTCCAATTGGTAAGCTGCGCGCCAACACGCCGAATAATCTGGAAGGGTCTGATTATCGTGGTGATAGTTTTCCTTTCTTGTCAAAATGCTTTATACTTCTTTGTGGGCTAACTTTGAGCAAAACTAAGTTACCCACAGAAAAATCTAAAGGTCGATGTTTCTTGTCTGCATAATTCTTCTGAAGACTCCGAGCTATCATTAACCTCTGCCGAATTAAATGAACCTTGTAGGTCGTCTCTCGTACCAAGTCAGGTCCAAAAATGCTTTGTTCACCGATTTCAATCCAACATACTGGAGATCTACAAGGTCGTCCATACAATGCTTTATATGGCACCATCCCGATACTAGCCTGATGGCTATTATTATAAGCAAACTCTACCAGTTGCAAGTGCTCACTCTAACTTCCTTAAAGTCCAATGCGCAGGCTCGTAACATGTCTTCCACAATCTGAATTACTCGTTCATATTGTCCATTGGTCTGAGGATGAAAACCAGTACTGAGTGAGAAACGTGTGCCCAACGCCTTCTGCAGACTCTGTCAGAAATTAGAAATAAAACGAGGATCTCTGTCAAATATAACAAGGGGTTAGTGGATTGAGAATTACGTATAGGGAGTTTCAGAGAGATCTTAAATCTCATGTTAGTCGTTAGAGACTTTGAAAGAGTCCCTTAAACACCCTTGTTAGTGAATAAATACTTTATTTAAGTTCCTAAAATTCTCAAAAACTCTTTGTTATTGGTTAGGGACTTTTAGAAAGTCTTTTAAATGCTCATGTTATTGGTTATCAACTTGAAAGTCATGGATTTGTAATTTTGAGAGACTTTGAGAGACTTTTATGCAAAAATAGGCATGACAAAAGTCTCTCCAAAATATGTGATATTTTGGGAGACTTTAAAACTAGTGTTGATTTATTTATTTATTTTACAAGTGCCTTTTTTTTTCTTCTTTTATGTATCGAACTTTTAAACTAATGATTAATCAAGCAATGTTGTATCATCCTTAAATAAACCATTTTTGCAACTATATTAACATACTAATCATTCATAATATATTTCCTACAACTTACTTAACTATATATAAGACGAGTTATTAGAAAAAGACATAATTTTTCTTAAGGAATCTAAAACGCGTGGATTATAAGACGATTTTTTTAATTAAATTTGGGTTATTAAGTATCATGTAAAAAAAATCGGCGATCATGGAATTTGGGTTATTTTATACGAGCACATGCATGGAAAACATATATTATATTATTTTCAGTAGTCTTAGAAGAATGTGCCACGATGAAGAAGAACGGACAAACCAGTCCAGCAGGTGATTATATATAGTGATTAGAACTAGGTTGTATGTCTTGGATAATAGTCTCACATGGGCTATCAACAATTCCTATGTGGTTTCTTGGATTGCTCCCCCAATTAATTTTTTTAAAATAAATGATTAAAACAAACCCACTATGAT
Source organism: Papaver californicum (assembly GCA_023531435.1). Taxonomy (NCBI): domain Eukaryota; kingdom Viridiplantae; phylum Streptophyta; class Magnoliopsida; order Ranunculales; family Papaveraceae; genus Papaver; species Papaver californicum. The sequence goes on from JAJJMC010011550.1 coordinate 1,110,362, forward strand.
CACATTTATTGTCTTTATAAATCACAAAAACTCCCTAAAAATCCACTAGTTAGTTTCCGTAAATCACAAAGACTCTCTAAAACACTTCCATAAAATTACTTGAAATCTCTAGATTTCTAGAGAATCTCCGAGAGTCTCTCAAATAAAAAATCTCTAAAAATCCAAAGAATTAGTATTTGACTACCCCCTTGTAATTGACACCGGCTTCCCGTACAACCTAATTATCTCGTGGATTACATCTGATTTAACGTGGCTAACGTATCAGTCTTCTTGATAGCTAAGAAGTGCGCAGACTTGTAAGTCTACCGAAGAAACCCATATGGTATCTTTTCCATGAGCAGTTCTAGCTAGGAAAACCCATGAAAAAATTCATAGTAACAACTTTAGTACCTTCAGAAATAACATGTTTAGCTAATTCACCAGGAAGCACAAGACGAACAGAAGTCTGAATCTCACGAGAAGTAACATTATGTTTCTTATTATACCTAGCTAATTTTGAAAATTCATTAGCTAATTTCTCAAAGATATCATTAATAGAACTGTTCATAATACCCATAGCTTTACTTGAAATACCAATATATCAGGATGAACTTGTTTTAAAACTTTGAAGATGTAGATCTTGTAGGTTTCAACTGATTTCTTCATCTTCTTTTTTCTTTTACCATCTCCAGCTCCACTTTCCTTTGTTGGTAATTTCTTCTCTACTCTAGGTTTCTTTTCTGCTGCTACTGATTTCTTCTCCTCTGTTGGTTTCTTTTATGCTGGCTTTTTCTCCGTTGGTTTCTTCTTTGCTGGTTTTTCTCTGATGCTTTTGGTGCCATATCTGAAACTTGAATTGTTTCTATGGGAAATTAATTGGTGAGGGTGAGAAGCTGTTTAAACTTCAGTGCATGGTAATATTGGAGATTGATGATGAAGGGGGAAAAGTTTGTATAAGAGGAGGCAAATGGATGCTATTGGTGGAAATTTACTCAAGAGGATTGGTGACTTGGATTTCTTTTGTGTCGTCTTGATGAACGCTTCATGCGGATTGATGACTTGGATATAGAGTCATCGCTTCGATCTTAGATGAGTCTACCTTGATTCCTTCTCTAGAAACCACGTGTCCCAGAAACTGAATCCAGAAATCCAGAAATCACATTTTCTCAACTTGGCATACAACTGATGATATCTTATCAATTGTAATGTTATCCTCAGGTTTTCCTCGTGATATTTTTGTGACCGTGAACAAATAAGAATGTCGTCCACAAACACTACCATAAATTTATCCAACTACCGTCGGAAAATTCGATGCATAAGATCCATGAATTCCGCTGGAGCATTGGTGAGTCCAAAAAATGTCCATATCAAGTTCGAAAAGCGGTTTTAGGAAATCCTCTTCTTTGATCCGAAGTTGATGATAGCCTAATCGTAAATCGATCTTCGAGAAAAACCGAGCACCCTTCAACTAATCAAACAAATCCTCAATCCTAGGTAAGGGATATTTGTTTTTTCATTGTAACTCGTTCAATTGTCTATAATCAATACACAATCTCAATGAGTTATCCTTTTTCTTCATAAAAAGAACCAGTGCACCACAAGGTGACGTATTTCCTCAGAGAAAACTCTTAGCTTCTAACTCAAGAAGTTATTTTTCTAGCTCCTTCAACTCTGTAGGTGTCATTTGATAAGGAGCTATCGAAATTGGCGAAGTACCAAGTTGGATTTCAACAGATAAATCTTCTAGAGCTTGTTAAAAAAATCAATGTTCAAGATCTCTTCTTAACGTCTTAGGAGTCTCCTTATATAGTACTTATGGTACCTAGAGCTTAGAATCTTTCCGGGACCAGGTTTTTCGCGCTTTAGAAACCAAAATTCGTAACAAATACTTCGCATATGACTAGGAGTTAGCCCACGACCTAGCCATAGCTAAATAGAAGTTTTAGGGTTAGTTTCAGGGTCACCTATTGTTTGTGGGTAAAAATGATTTAAGGATAAAAAGGGGAAAATGATGGAGTAAGTTAATGCTTGTAAGATCAAATTGCTTAAACACCAAATGTTTGTACTTTGAAGTACTTTTAAGATTCGAGAGATCAATTTATATAAAATTGGCTTAAATCAAGGAAAGATCGTTCCAATTTTATTTGGGTTATAAAGGAAGGAGAAGGGTTGATCTGTAAGGAGGGAAGCGGAGAAGGTATTGAGATCAATAAGATTGAATGTCAATAATAGTATATGTTTAAACTTCTGTGAAGACGAAAGTGATTTTTCTGAGAATCTCTAAGATGATAGCTCTGTGATCGTTCAAATGCTTATCATATGAAAACTCTTCTGAGATAAAAAAAAACTCTTATCCTTTGTCAATAGCTTGAAGAACCTTTTCTATAGAAGTGGAAGTTAACACAGTGATCCCGTAAGTGGTGACAGTTACAGAGAATGGAAAAGTAGATAAGTGGAAATCATGGTGAAAACCGATCCCTTCGTGTTAGTGGGACTTGACAGTTGTACGACCACTATTTCATTCACTTCTTCAAATGCCGACGCGACTATTATACTTTCTCGTCGTGGGTGTGTTGTTACATCGCACGTGTTGTAGGCTGCCAGACCAACATCCTAGTGAATATCCCCCCATGTGAACATAATTGATGTCTCAAGCATGGTTGAGTCTATATTATAGACATGTATTATTTGGTCAATTGTTGACCTAGCTAGACTGTTAGTCTTAGCACATTGATGAGTCTAGCTTGTTACTGAGGCTAGCATATTGCTGAGAAAAGCAGTATGCTTAATACGTCACGCTTGAGAGTCTGCTTGATATTGACGTTGATACTTGAAGAATATCATTGTTCCAGCTGAGGCAATAATGAAACTCGTATGACCTTTGAAGTTGTGTGAATGTCAACGTTACATGAGCACTAGTCTCGTGTGAGCGTTAGGCTTATGCGAGTGCTAAACTCGTATGAGCATCAAGCTTGTGTGAGCTAGGCTCGTGTGAGCACTATTCTTGTGTGAGCGCTAGACTCGTGTAAGCGTTAGGCTCGTGTGAGCGCTAGGCTTATGTGAACACTAGCTTTAGTAATTGTGAAATAATTTAATTTTATTTTACTGTGAATAACAAAGTAGAGAAATTCATAATATTATTGGTAGCAAGACCAATCAAAGAGTGATACAAGGACCGACCAAAATTGGTGGGAGAGAGAGATCGGCCATGTAGCACGACTTTAGTAAGAGAAAAAATTTGGTAGTTGCGACACCATGCTTCACTTATCATATAGTCGCTTGCAATATCTTGGCATATATTTGGTAATAATATTGGTATGAGGACTAATTAAAGAGAAGAGCGAAATTTTAGAAATATCAAAATAATAGTATTTTAATATATATTAGATGGTTCCAGGACCTTGGTGCAGCTATTTATAATTCTTTGACTTTTAAAATTTTTGAGTTTCGAAGTTTTCGAATTTTAAAGTTCTCAACTTTCGAAGTTTTCGACTTTGGTAGTAGGAGCAAAGGAGTTTTAATAGGAATAGGAAACCCTAAAAATAAAGTACAAAAAATATAAGAGTGGGGACCGTCCAAGGGGGAGCCGGTTAGCGCCGGTCCCATGAGTCTTTGTATTTTTTAAATTCTTATTAATTCTTTGCTCTTAGGATACAAACCCATTGTGTGAAACTTTTGAGAAGTTCTATTGTTCTAAGAAATCTTACATAATTGGTCCATCTAATTGTGCCTAATGCACCATTTATTATTATAGTGGATAAATATCTGAGGACACGTGTAGACATCCTAGATAAGAGATTATGATACTAAGATGAGAGCGAAGCACTGAAAATGCCTTATTTCTGCAGTTAAGACATGTGGAAAGTAAAAGAAGAAATCAACGGTCAAGTTTGAAAGAAGAGACAAAGCATTAAATGAGCTTACAGATCACGCATGATGTGATAAAAAACATTTATGCACTTCAAAAGAAATGATGTACACTCTTCGGGTCGTGACCAAAGAAAGAAAAAAAAGCCACCATCATCTCGGGTCGTGTCCAGAACAAGTTGCAGATGAATACCAGCATATGAGAGAACCAGAGAAGACTCGGGGCATGACATCAAGAGATTCAGGACATACTCCTAACAAACTATAGCAATTCAGATACAAGTGTCCAACACTGAAGTTTGGGTGTAAGATACCTTTTTCTATAAGTACGAAGCTAACTCAAGAGACAAGGAAGGTGATTTTTCTATAATAAAAGTATGTAACAAGCTTGAGAGAGTAATTTTGAGTGTTCTTGGTGACATTGAGTTTATCTCTTTGTAAGTTCAACCTCTTTCATATAATATCAATCATTTACCCCTGTGGACGTAGGTAATCATACCGAACCACGTATATCTCTTGTGTGATTGTTGTTATTATGTTCTTAGTTTTTCTTATTAATCTTCTTACTAGTGAATGGATGGTAAGATATAGGTAGTTAGTTTTTACACAACTATATTTTGGCGCTAGAAACAAGGAATGTTTAACATGTTTTTGAGTACCTTTATGGTGAAATACCTCATAAACGGCAAAATCTATAAGCTTTAAAGTGTCACTGATCTTTGTAGAAGCTAAAAGACTCTCGTTAAAGATCATTCAAGTTACTTTTTATTTTATCAGTAGCTAATCTTAAAGATTTTTTAAGCTCCAAAGCGTGACTGACCTTTGTAGAAGCTAAAAGATCCATACAAGAGTTGTTCTTATTTCAAGAGCAACAAAGGTTATAGTTCTACGAGCTCCAAGGTGTCTATGATACTTTGTTAGAAGTTAGCATAGATATGAGTTATTTAAGGTTAAAAGACACAATGGATTTAAAAAATATTTGAGTTTTTCCTATTCTCAGGGTTAAGAATGCAAGAATACTTTTCATAAGTGGTAAAAGAGTTGCTACAAGCTGATTTCTTCTTTACCAAAACCTAAAAAAGATTTCATTATTTTTTGTTAACGAAGTAATGGTGGAAACCTTCATAACTTGAGGTCCAGAAAACTAAAACTAAAAGGAAAAACTCAGATCAGTTGAAGCCAAAAGTCATTCGAGTTATTTGAGCTTAACTTATAAAGGCCATAGTCTAAACTTCACAAAGTTCGTCAGATATTTTAATGACGGAGAAAAGAAGTTAGGATCAAAGAAAAACAAGATCTTAGAAAACAAGGTTTCTCTGCATCTTGTTCAAAGTGTCACCCAAGGAAATTTTTTAGTCACCGGAGCCGACAAGTTGGTCATACCCCACTCACCCAGTAACATAAAAAACAGACTTGCACTAAAAGTTAATTGAGAAAAACCTAGTATTTTTATGCTATGCCGTTTTTTTCCAAAAAACCACCTGGACCACAACAAATCTTTTTATGAGGGGCTGAATTCTGACGTGAGACAGATAACCACCTCTGAACACTGACATTTTTGGTTATAAACTGTCGAATTTGGGGATTAGTACCCAAAAAAAGAATCTTTAAAAATATGTTATATTTCCCTTAATAGGTGATAAAGGCATAATTTATATATTTTTACCACCATATTTATATTTGTTAGAACTTATTTTTGTATTAATTTTATTTATTTTTAGGTTGTATACATAAAACCCGAATGATTAATGGAACATGACTAAATGGGGATGAAATGAGCTGGTATGGTTTCGGACTTACCCTGTGAAGGTTGGGTGACAGAATATAGCCTGCCAAGGGAACAAAAGGTGGAGTTTTTTCTTTTCTTGAAATGGTCTGTTAACTAAAGTTGGAGAGTAAAGTGGATCCGTTGAATTGAAGTTTGTAAAGGTTAGAGAGAAAAAAAAAACCGACGTAGGTAGGTGGTGACGTGGTAAAGAAGGTCATTATTTTAAGTGTTGGGTTCGGTAGTCAGAGTAAAAATAAGGTTGTTATTATTCATTGAAAATGAGAAGGTGGTACGTGCCATGTATCTTGGACTTTTAGAATTGTTAGCTGGTGGAGTAAAAGAAGATGAATGGCTAGACTTGGGAGTTGGGAGTGTCTGGGCTAAAGTTTGAGAAGTCACGTGGCTGGTGGAGAACCGAATAGGGAAGGGACAGTTTCTGACGACTATAAAAGAAAGAAAAAGTGAACAGAGAGAGGAGATTACTGAGGCGGAAATGTTTCTGGGGTTGGACACGATGGAGAGGCCTGATGACGGAAAGAAGAGAAAGTGGAGGTGGACGTCTGGGATAGGCAAAGTGGGAGTGGAGGAGGCGTTCTTCATTAGGTTTTTCCGGATGGAGTTTGGTTTAATCTTTCCCCTCTACTTTTCTTGATTATTTTTATGGGTTTTAAGAAACCTATTACCGTGTTTTAATTAATCTTGTAACTAGAGTTTATGTTGAAACCATAAGGAATTTAAGGTTAATTGAATGGGTTTATATAAAAAAAAGACTATTATGATTTGAATAGATCAATTCCATGATTTTATTTATTAATTTAATGATAAAATTTGTTGTTGCTTCACCGGTTCTGTACGATACAGTGACCTACGCGCATAATTAATAGGACCGCAAATATGTCTATTTACTTATTTGATATTTCATGCTTGGGTTAAATCCTTTGATGGGGTATGCTTAGAATAGCCAGGTATTATTTGTGAATCTATATTTAGTTCGTATAATTTTCTCACTAACGCAATTTGATGGTGCATGCTTGGGTTTAGTCTTTTGATGCACCATGCTTAGGGCGTCCCGGTGATATTTGCGACTCTAATACATATAGTAGGTGATGTCGATAGAACGGATAATAGATGAGTATTTAGGAGTTATGTTTCATTTCAGTAGTTGAACATAAATAGTGGTGGATACTATAAACCCTGATTATCGATTCTCCTATTTGCATTCACTACACCAAAAATGGACATTAACTGCTGACTTCCGTTGTTGCAAATCGGGGTGGCAACTGCACTCAGCTTTTGTGAAACGTGCTGTAACAAATTTTCGCAACGGAAATGTAGTTGTTGCGAATATTGAATGGCAACATTTTTCGCAACATCATACAAGCAATTGCAAAAAATTTACTGTTAATTGCGAAATCTTGACTAAGTCAACGAAGACCGAGCCAGAATTTTGTGGTCAAAATTTAGCAACAGAATCCAACTGTTGCTAAGTTTTTACAACAACAAAAAAAGATCAGTCTTTGTTGACTTGGTCACCCAATTATATTTTATCCCGCAACTACCCCATAACCCTGTGATTCAATCAATCAATCAAAATTTACACCACTTGTACTGATATTGATATGTTCAATGATACATTTTTAAACATCAAAGACATTATACAAAAGAAAGGGGAGGAAACAACTATTGTTGTCATTTGTGACTACATTTACTCTAGATTTCAATCAAGACTTTAACTTAGTTTAGTTTCAGAATTAAGAGAAGACACAATACAAGAAACTTCTACTCGTAGTTAATATCTGATATCAATGCATGGTGACTTCAACTCCTCTGTGTATGCGACAACCCTGCAACAGAAATACAAACCATAATTATTAGATATGGTAAATACAGAAATGCATAAAGTAAATGCTATATCATCAAATTATACCATACATGTTCTGATAAGAGACAGAACCAAAATATGGCACAGAGTTTCTAAAATACAAATTTCCATAAGTTTTGGCTCAGCTCCGTAACATCAAGACTTCCTTGAACACTTGGTACAAATTCAACATTATACTTTTAAGTCCCAACCTCCCACCACTAAATCCCTACCAAACTTACTGTTATAACCACAATTTTCATTATGGTTTACAACTGGAATTCTAGTATCAAAACACATTGAAAGTAAACCCTCATTCAAAAATACAAAAAAAAAAGCAAGGCAGTTCTTACCCGTAAGCTGTCGGTTCTAGTAACCCATCTTTTAGAAAGTATTGTAACACGAAGTCTCATCTGTCCATAACTGTGTTGATAATTGTAGCAAAACACACTACATCAGCCATGGCAATCTTATTTCCTTAAGAAACAACGTTCACCACATCCATTGCGTACAATACAATTGACAAATAATATAATTGTTGAAGTACCATATTGCTACAAAAACTCCCATAAAATTGACCCCTATTACTCACTAACCTCGAGTATGACGTCTGAATTAACATCTGAAAGAGTTTGTACAGCAATATCTGTTTTGGTCATGCCGTACTACAAAGGCGATAAGTAAACAACATGAGTAGGTTAAATAAATATCTTTGCATATTTTATAAAAGCATATTTCGAGGCACATGAACGACAAGAAAACGAAAAAAAAAAGCATAATAATAAAGATGCACTAACAAATATATACTTGTCTGGTAAATTCTTGACTGGTGAATCCACACCTGAAAGAAAAGGAGACGGCCAGTTAAGCATGAACATCAAACCATGTCAATAGAGATTGACTGGTAAATCAGATTAGTCGTATAACACAAATCGGAAATCAACTATTCTTAAATGTGATATACGCTAACGGCCTACTAAAATGCTTACGAGAACCAAGTTCTGAAATATGCTTTAAGGTCGAAAGGAACCATACAGTCACTTACTCCAAAAGAAAGTCATAAAGGATAATATAATTTTGCTCCTTTTATTACTACGCTAACAGAACAATCTAGCAGCAATATGATCATTAAGCGTAATACCTCGCAAGCAAGGTATGGCATATGCAGTTTCCCGCAAGAAAGATGCTTGCTTGAGCATTACAACTGCATGAATTGAAGGCTACTGGTAAGATGTACATGGTCAGGACCAGAACATTTAATCCCTATGTTGTAATTTTGCGGAGTATGGACTACCTCATTAGAAATCCGAAAGTAAACGCCAGCTGCCTCTTTGTACATATCCATGCACTTGAGCATTTATGTCCACCTAAAACCACACCTCGTAGCATTTCATCCAGGTTCCACCTGATAAAAGAACCATTATCCTTAACCAATGATCAAGCTGGCATTCTACTTAAAACTAAGTGAGATTTTCAAAGGTTAAAAATTAACAACTACAACACATATACGGACTTGAAGAAACCTTGACAAAACTACCGTAACATAACTTTTAAGCCACAAAGTGAAAGCTTGGAAAGGATGGGTAAGAGTGATACAAGACATAATTAGTATTTCCTTGCAACATAATCCAGGGTTCATACTACATAAGCATTAAAAACATTTTAACGAGTCCATAACATCAAAATTTGGTATAGTCAAACATATTACTATAAGGTATGTTTTATTTTATACAAATTACTATTAGAATATACAGTTTTTTACTTAAATTTATAACAAACAAAGAAGTTATTGGATGTCAATCACTTAGAAAATCAAAGCTAATGTCTGACTAATTCACGAAATGTGGTGAATTTTTTCGACAGCTACAAAGTCCATTTATAACTAATTTTACTAAGTATTAAGTGATACAAAAATACCAATGAAAGAACCCATATTTATAAGTAAAAAACAACCTAAAACTGAATCAGATGCAAATTCGTACGGAGAGAATTAGAAATTAATAAACTAGATAAGTCGGTTTGACAAAAAACAAGCAGATTGTGGTTACCAATTCAAATGGCTCATCCAAAAAAAGAGGAATTCTTGATTTTCATCTAGTTGTTGTTGACAAATTTATACAACGATTCCACCTCATAAAAGAACCGATATCCTTAACCTTTGAAAACCTCACTTAGTGTCGATTATTGTTGTTGTTGCTGTTGTTCGATCTGATAAGAAACTTTGACATTATTAGTTTCTAATAATTGAAACCCTAGATAAGAAATATAAATACTGGATCTAGGGTTTTTATTGTAGAGATTAAACAAGAGTGGTGGTGGTGCTCAGTGAAAGAGGAGAAGAAATCTAGGGTTTCTGATCTAAGAAGATTAAAGTAGGCGGTGGCATCAGTGAGATGGTGGTGGTATTCGAGTTGAACTTAAGGTGGAAGAAGAGAAGAAGAGAAAGTAAAAAAAATCAGATTTCAATGGTGGTAGTGGTTGTGGAGTTAACCGCAGAAGATGAAGAAGAAGAAGAGAGAAAGAAAAACAAGAAGGACGATGAGATCGAGTTAGGTTCGAAACTATCCCTTTAGGCACTTCCGAAAGGGGTGAAAAATAATTTCTGCCTTATAACCACTTCAAAACTTTGGCCAGAATAAAAGGAAAAAATGTTCCCAGACACACGCTACTTTGGCACATGTAAAACTAAGCTGTTGCGAATAGCAACAAGGGCTGGGCTGTTGCGAAATTTGTAACAAGCATGGGTTGTTGCTAAAATTTAGCAATAGAAAACTTCTGTTGCGAATTAGCAACAACGCCAAAGCTGTTGCGAATCTGAGTTGCTAATCATTGAATTTGGTGTAGTGATTTACTTTATTAGTTTACTTTAATTTTATTATTTCATTTTCACTCTTAAAGATCCAAAACTATTGGTTGCGATTAGTTTATTAAGAATTTTGATTACGGTATTGTCCCCGTTCTTTGTGGGTTTGCCCCGTATTTTCCATTTATACATTGTACACGTAGTGCGATTACGGTTATTATAAATAGGTTTCTAAGAATCCTATCAATAGGTTATAGTGAGTCTGTATGTTTCTCTTCTGGACGTAGGTCAACATCGGGAACAAGCGAGATTTGATAGCCAGTTCGTCAGCACCGACGCGACATCTACGCAGTCGAACGGAACCAGGAGCAAGTTTACAGGAGGGACTCACGACTTCTGGGAAGGAAAGCAACCCCAATCCAAAACAGATCCTAGCAAGAGGAACCCGACCCGAGATACCACCATTGGAAGAGGAGATTTGCCCGGTCCGACCATCTAATGTGCAGATTCATGAAACAACAAGATAGGGAGAGTATCCACCTGATGTATTATCCGCTTTAGACAGTGAGGAAGAGAAGGCACAAAGAAGGGCCCACGAAGAAAAGCATAGGATGATAGTTGAAGCGGCACAGAGAGAAAAGCAGAAAGGCAGCGCCAGATCATGCTAGGGAAAAGACATTTGTTCGAGGGAGGCAATCCTCTAAGGAAGTACAATATATCTAGTCATGAAAGCACAGATGCGACTCTAGAAATGATCTTAGCAAACCAGCAAAAGCAGGAAAAAATGGTCAGAGTATTGGAACGAAGAAATCTACTACTAGAACAAGAGAATAACCTACTTCGAGAAAGAGGAATGAGACATGGAATCTTATTAAGGGAGTACCCAGGAGAGGGATCAAGTGCTAATACGCACTCGGCAGCGGGAGGCACGAATAGAGCAACACCAAGCATGAGTAGAACGCCAGAACTTGCTTCTCCAGGAAACCCTAGTCCAGAACCGAAACTACAACCGCGAAGATACTATGGGGCCCGAGAAGACTCTACCTTTGAGAAAGAGCCCAGGCAGAGAATCATAGGCGACCACAAAGTATGTCGGAGAAGGTAAATAATCTAGAGGCAATGATCAAGAAGATGGTAAGAAAAGGAGACTATGACAAGCTGGCAGAAGTAATGACAGAAGTTGAAAAGACCACATCCACTAGGAGATTGGCAAAGGCGGAGTTTCCTCCAAAATGCACCCTTCTGACTTTCGTGATAAGATTTGATAGAGCGGGAAATGCGTTGGAGCATATCAAGATGTATGAATATTGCTTCTACAATGGAGACATAACAATACGGTGATGTGCAAGTTCTTCCCAACCATCTTGGATGGAGAGGAAATGACTTGGTTCTACTCGCTTTTGCAAGGATCAATTGGGACCTAGGAGGAGCTGACTGAGATTTCCTTGGATACTTACATGCACAACAACATAGCCAGACCTCGGGTGAACAAATTGTTTACTTTATCCATAGGACTCAAAGAATCGCTTCGGTCACTTACAGACAGGTGGAGAAAGCTATGCACCGAAATTGGAAATGTACCAGTGAACCAACATATTCTGAGGTTTGAAAACGCTTAGGAAAAAAAGATCCAATCTATGTAGCTACCTACAATGAAAAACCTCAGATTCTGAAGGACATTAGGAAGATGCAGGAGCATTACATTGCTCTCAAACAGATACAAGGAGGAGTGCAGGAAATTCAAGTTACTACAAAGGTGGAAGAGCCATCTCGGGCTACAAATGATATTCCGCATACATAATCTAGATGAGTAGAAAAAAAAGGAAAACAGTACGACCGGGGTACACATCAAAGATGTGGGTCCCAAAAGGGAAACGACCTAGATCCAAAGATAAAGTGTACATGTCATTGAATGCTCCTCTGGAAGAAGTTTTCAAGGGGGTGGAGAAGCGAGGGGACATCAATTATCCCCCGAAACGAGGAGTGTAGTTTGAGAGAAGTAAAGACCACACCAACTACTGTGCTTACCAACAGTATAAATGACATTCAACCAACAACTGTCGAGATATAAAGGAGATTGTGTAGCATTTGATTCGAGATGGATTTTTACAGAAATATGCGAGAACTCAACCTGCACCAGCAGAAGTGACGGTACATCAAGTGAAAATTAAAAGAAACGCTAGAGTCCTCCAATGCAATACGATTTCCCACTCGGAACTCAAGGTTTTCAGCTAGGAAGTAGAATCATGTCTCGAATTCACAAGAGAGACCACTCGGGAAAAGAAATATGCAGTGTGGCCAAGACTCTTCCAATGGAATCATGGATGATACAACCAATATCCTTCTCTGCCAAGGATGTACCTTTCAATGGGGAAGCTCATGCAGACCCGTTGGTAATTACGTTAATGATTGAGGAATGGGGAGTAAAGAAGATATTGGTGGATAATGGAAGTTCTGTGGAAGTCCTGTTCTATGAAACTTTTATAAGAATGGTTCTATCAGATGACATCCTCATCCCTTCCACTTATAGCATTTATGGAATCAACGAATCGGTGGGCGAGGTCAGTTGAGAGAATCAGGAGGAGAATATTTTGACACTATTACTATTTTTTGTGTAGTGGAAGTAGTTTCAACTTACGAAGCCATAATTGGGAGACCATGCATCGTGGGAATTAAAGGAGTAGCATCAGCATATCACCAGCGGCTGAGGTTCCCGACCCCAATGGGAGTAGCAGAAGTGGTGGGAGATCCACACGTTGTAAAGTTCTATATCCAGGAAGACATCCAACAAAACCGTGACAAGCGATCCAGGAACAGAAAAGAAAAGAACCACATCTAAGAAGAGAAGCATTTGCAAGAGCTAGAGGAGATGTTGGCGTTAGCCCAGGAGATTGGAGAAGAAAGCAAGAACCGGGAAGCATAGCAATTGTAGCCCGCGACCCCTATCAAAGAGTCCAAGCATCACTTCACGGCTCTGGAACCAACTCAGGATCTTTAACATTGGACCGGAGAAAGAGCCGAAAATAGTAAAGATAGGGTCGTTGCTAGATTAGGAGCAGATCATCGATCTAAAAGCCTTGTTGCAGGAATACATTAATGTGTTCGCATGGAACATGGAGGAAATTGAGGGATTTGACCCAAAAAATTGTTGTCATCACATGAGAACAGATCCAAAGTTTAAACCCATTCGACAAAAGATGCGGAGAATCGCGCCAGAGCTACAGGCCTCAATGGAAGTAGAATTAAAGAAGATGCAATCAGCTGGAGTCATCCGAAATGTACATTATTCGGTATGAATCTCAAATATGGTGATTGTACCGGATAAAAATGGTGGAGTCCGAATCTTTATAGATTTCAGTAATCTTAACAAAGCATGCCCGAAGGACAGCTTCCCACTCCCGAGTGTAGATAAACTAGTCGATGCGATTAATGGTCACGAGGCGCTGACTCTCATGGACAGATACTCTGGGTACAACCAAATTCTATTGGCACCAGAAGATCAGGAGCACACATCATTCTTTACACCTAGATGGCTCTGCTGTTACACAAAAATGCCATTCGGGATAAAAAACGCAGGAGCAACGTACTAAAGACTGGTGGAAGATATGTTTGAGAGTTGGATTCACAAGACCATTTAGGTATATGTAGATGGCATGATAGTCAAGAGCAAAGCAGCAGCAGATTATGTGTCGGACCTAAAGGGAATCTTTGATTAGATGAGAAAATAGAAAATGAAAGTTAATCTTGCAAAGTGTACACTCTGGGTAACTTCTGGAAAATTCTTGGGCTACATAATCACTAAAAATGACATCGAGGCAGATCCCGACAAGGTTCGCGCCATTCGAGATATGTCGTCACCTACTATAGTGAAAGATGTTCATAGGCTAAATAGGTGTTTGGCAGCTTTGAGTCGATTCATCTCGAGGTCATCCGACAAGTGCAAACCTTTCTTTAGTACCTTAAGAAAGTGGGATAAATTCAAATGGACAGATGAATGCGAGGAGGCATTCCACAAAATTAAAGAACATATCGGAAAGTTACTAGTATTACATAGGCCAGATCCCGAAGAAATTTTCACCATATACCACTGCTCACGCTATCAACGTTGTACTAGTCAGGTGCGAAAGAGGAGAGGAGAAACATGTGTGCTTCATCAGCAAGACCATTCTACTAATGGAGATAATTTACACTAAAATTGAACAAATGATTCTAGCTCTGGTATATGCAACAAAAAAGTTAAGGACTTACTTTCAAGCACATAGAATTCGGGTCCTGACCAAATCCACCATCGAATCGGTTCTAGATAACTCCTCCAGATCAGGACGAATCTCGAAGTGGGGAGCTCAGTTTAAGAAATTCAAAGTCTTCTATGAGATGTGTACAACAATCAAGTCCCAGGTTATAGCTAATTTTCTGGCGCACTTCCCTTTGGAAGAAGAAGAAGAAGTAGAAGACATCCCCGGGGTGGAGGAAGAAGACGATGGATCAACAGGGCTTCTTGAGAGTTGTCACCCCCATAGATGGGAGGTATTTACAGACGGCTTATCCGACGATGATGGATCTGTTCTAGGCATAGTGTTCACAACACCCAAGGGTGTAAAGATAGTTCATTCTTTCATACTCGAGTTCAAAGCTAGCAACAACGTCACTGAGTATAAAGAAGGCATGCAGATACATTGTCCTACACCGCATCAATGTTAAAAGATCCAAAGGTATAAGAAATTTTAGTTGTGAGAGTCCTCACTCCATCAATAGCTGAGGAGGAAGATGACAAGGAGATGATAGCCACAATTGGTTCGGGACTCTACGAATCGGGAGTCTGGAAAGAGCATATCCATCGATACCTCAAATTTGGAGAGCTACCTGCGAGCTCTATTCAAGCAAACAAAATCAAGAGCAGGGTAAATAATTATTAGCTTTGGGGCGGGATATTATACAGGCAGTCCTATCTGGGGCCATTTCTCAGATGCCTAAGCAAAGAGCAGGGGCACCAGATCCTGATAGAATTGTACTATGAAGATGCTGGCAATCATAGTTCAGGGAGGAACCTAGCTTAGAGAGAAAAAACCATAGGTTACTTTTGTCCTTACATGCATGAAGACGCAAAGTATATGGCGAAAGTTTATGAAGAATATCAAAGATTTGGAAAAAGCTCCATATCCTTGAATTCGCTGTTAAGCCCACGAGAATTTATAAAATGGGGAATAGACATTGTGGGACCACTTCATGAAGGGATGCTTCAAAAAAAATATCTCATAGTTGCCACAGACTACTTTACCAAATGGGTGGAAGCATCTACCTTAAAGTATATTCGAGACAAGGATGTCTTTAAGTTCCTATTCGAGAACATCATTTGTCGATTCGGAATACTCACAGCAATAGTGTCAGATAATGGAAAGCAGTTGCAGGAAACAAATATAGACATGTTGTTCAACACTTACCAAATTAGGAAGAACAAATCTACATCCATATACCCACAGAGCAATGTCCAAGCAAAAATCACTAACAAAACCATAGATGATAACTTGAAGAAGAAGTTGGATGGCCCATAAAGTTCTATGGGCGTATCGGACCATAAAAGGAGAAGCTACGGGATTATCACCTTTCATGCGTATGTATGGTACTGAAGAATTCCTACCCACCGAGATAATGATCCCTATCACCAAATCATAAGCATGGATGAAAAACCTCACGTCAGATCTGATACTCGCCAAATTTGATAATCTGGAGGAGGCCCGAGAAATTGCACTCCAGAAGATAGAGAATTATCATAGAAGGATGCAAATAGAGTATAACAAGAAGGTTCGCCCTGCATAATTCCATCCAGAACAACTAGTACTCAGAGAGATTCCCGACTATGAAAGAGAAAAAGAATGGGGAAACTAGGACCCAAATGGGGAGGTCCATACACCATATTATCTAAGGTAGGAGAAGGCGCTTAGAAGCTACTCAATCCTGATGGAAAGGTGATGGAGCACCCATGGAACATAAAGCATCTACAACAATACTATCCTTAAGAGGTAAAATATGATACACAATGGATCATCCGCACTTGGGGCAAGACATGATTCTCACCTAAGGTGATCTAAGGACTATGGTAGGTCCAGAGTCGAAGGGGTTACCCAGAGACTAATTATGGTAAACTCATGATACTAAATGGGTCATTTGTACTCGGGCCAAGACATGATTCTCCCCTGAGGTGACCTGGGGGTTCTGGACTACAGGTCCAGAATCAAAGGGGTCACCCAGAGACTAGGTGGTCAATCAAAAGAGAGAGGAATCCCTCCAAGTAACAACAGATTATTCGAATTAGGAAATTGGTAAGTCCCAATGTAATCTGGACCCTAGGCTAAGATAGTTAGTGGACTTAACATATACCATCACTAGGGATTAGTGATGATGAGATATCCAAATCGGGACATGGAATTGGGCCCGATGATCTTCCCTGTTATGGATATCGAATATTTGGAGTAACTAAGTTATTATGTGAATTTGACAGAATCATGATGAACATGGGGCATGCATAACAAATAAGTAAAAGCTAAGTCAGGATGAAATTAAACAACCAGAGAAGAAAAATGAAAGTGTAGCAAGGAAACCCAACCAATGAGGTCATAATGGTGACACAACACCCCAAAAATAACAAGTGTTTAAAATAGTGACACAGCACCCTCAGAAAAATTGTTCCAGACAAGAAGAAAAAACCCAAAAAAACAACAGTAGTAGATCAACATCAAAAGGTAGGAGGCTTAGAGGCAGAAGCAGCGCGCTGGGCTTGGGATTTTGTTCTCAGATCATTCAAGGTAGATTCCACCTTCTCCTGTACCAGACTCGCGACCTGCACCTCGGAAACCTTTTTTACATCAGCCAGAGCCTGCTCCTTTCCACGCTATCCCGAGAAAACATCTCCCTTAGATTCGTTACGTCGGTACCCAGAGATGCTTCAGAGCGCTTAAGCTTCGTCTCGGACTCCTTCAAGAACTCCACTTTCTTCTTCAAAGCCTCCACCTCCCCTTGAGATGCTAGAGTCATTAAAGAGAAAAACTTAAGCTGAGGAAAATAAAGCAAGAAATAGAATTGAACATCTAAGTATCAAAAACATCTTTTAAGGACTGAAAGGTAAGCTTAAGGGTTTTCTCTGATTCGATAACAACTGTGTCAAGCTTGTTGTATTTCAAGGAAATATCATCCTTTTTAGCAGCTTGACACAACTTTATATGATTCTCAAAGACACCCTTCTGGTTATCATAAGATATTTGGATACTATCGTGTTCTGCCCGAACCGAGTTAATCGACGACTCGTTTCAGCATGATGATTAACAACTAACTCATTCTTTCTCAGAACAATTTCGGCTCCATCGGATTAGGGTCTCTCAATCAGCATAGAGATCACGATTCAAGGCCCCAAGATTAGTGCATCTTTCCTAGAGCTGGTTAATTGTCAGAAGTTGATTACGGGATGCTTCACGAATCTATTCAAGCTTAGATTCTTTGATATCTATCTTATCATCTTTATTACTAATCTGTTGGTTTAAGTTGAGAACACTACTTTTGAAGACTTTGATTTCCCCCATGAGTTTGATGTATTCATCTCTAGCGTCAAGTTGGAATTGTTCGATGGTGGATACCAGTAATAACCATTACTCAGGATCCTAAAAGCTATAACATAACAGGGGCAACAAGTAGAATGGATGAAGGAGAAATTACCTTGCAGTTCAGTGATCCGCTTTTCCAAAGCCTGAACCTTACCATCCAGCAGTTGACACTCTCGTAGAAAGCACGACCCCAAAGATGGACATTTTTGCTCTGCAGCAGCAGGAAAAGATCAGAAAGATGATGACTTTACAAACGGCTACAAAAATAACAAGTATAAAAAAGGGACATTACTAACTAGAGTCGCTAGCGCGGAAAATACATCTGAAGGAAAAGAAGGGACAACATCCAGTATGGAAGACTCGTAGAGGGATCTGAAAGATGAAGAAGTGAGAGCGCTGATCGAGTCACAGGAAACTCCTGAGAAGGTCTAAGTGGATGAACCAGAAGGCCAGAGAGCTAATGTGTTCTCCACAGGCCTCTCTAAGCCTGAACCTGTATTTTCACCCTACTAAGTATAAGGATTCCCAGTAACATCCTCACCACCTTCATTTTCTTCTTCACCATTATCCATGTCATCCAGTAGAAAGTCGTAGTCACCCCCACCAGGAATCACCACTTCCACGTTAAGCTTGAGCAGCGAATCATATGACTTTGATTGAGGTTCGGGGATGCCACTTCCTAGTCTCGAATCTCGGGGCAACAATGGAGGTTGCAAAACAACCATTTTCCATGCATCCACACCACCTTTTCCAGTAATAACTTCTTTACCATCAACAACAACACCTTTTTCTTTATCACCACCAAAAACTTTAACACCACCACTTCCATCAACATCTTTAACAATTTCACCAGCACCGGAACCAGAAGTAACAACACCCTTACCACTTCCATCAGCAACACCTTTATCTTTTTCACCATCAACAACATTTTCATTATCACCAACAACAAGTTGTTTCCCACTACCTCCAACACCTCGTGAACCCCTCAGAACAAGACCACCATCTGAGTCATCCTTATCATCATCAACTATAACAGACTTGACCCTCTGAAGAGAAGATTGAATGTTGGTCAGACCCTGTTAAGGAAACAAATAGGGTAAAGTACATGTACTTAAAGAATTAGAAGAGGTGGTGTTTGTTACCTTAACAGTTTCCTCCCAACTCGAGCAGCCCCGCTCCTCTTCTGACTCGATTTAGAACCCGATTTGGAAGGCTGCAAAATAACCAAGAAAAAAACAAATGAAAATCAAATAACAAAGAGAAGAGTTAGAAAGCAAAATCGTACTATTTATGTGTTCACCACCCAAGGCGCGTAAGAGGAGTGACCAGCAAAATCCTCGGGAGGAGGGCGGTTCCCAAAGAGCAAGTTCCCAAGAATGATCAGTGGGGTTCTATCCCATATATGATCGCTAGTACGCCTCATATGCTTGTTGGATGTATGACCCATCTCTAGATCCTCATCGAGCAACAACTTCTCAGCCTTATTGAGAGGGGGAATATAGCGAGCAGACCCGAAGGATAAACTAGCTAGAGGCTTACTGGAGGGAGTGTAGTCTTTGTAGTTACTAGGAAGCTCTGGACCTTAGACTTGGGTGCATCAGAAGGATTGTAGGTGGAATAAGGAGAATCAGTATGCTTACCCTTGTTTCGCCTCTCCCATTCAGCCATGAATCGATACCAATTACCTTTGTAATGACCCAAAGAACGAGCCGGCTCGACTCGCGAAAGCACATCATATGTAAATTGCCGAGAAGGACTGTAAAGGGGTATCCTAAGCCCATCATCAAGCTGACCCAGGGTGATGATGGTGGCATCTTCCGAATGGGGAAACTCAAGATATTGTGCACGATTTAGACGACCACATTGGCCTGCCAATAGTGAAACATCAAAGGTTTAGAGAGCATATTTATTCGTGATGAAGAAACAAAGTTGTTGATCCGTCATCTCAGCGGTTCTGGCGGAAGATTTCTTGTCAAGGTTTCTACAATCAGAAAAAAAAATTCAGAAAAATAAAGATCATCGAAACATATATGATAATCAGGAAAAACACATCTAACTCTATCACGAGCTTCATGTGATAGATCAATGGATGGGGATAAGGAATCAAAAATATGAAAAATCGCATCAGAGAAAGATACATACTTTTTGCCTGAGGATGAGCAAAGTGCACTAGAGGATGATTTTTCTGCCATCTGATTGATTTTGATTTTGATCTTAATTTTGATGATAATTTTTAATGATAAATGCGGCCGAGATGACGAACGAAGGATTAGCTTGAACAATAATATTGGTGATCTAAAAAATAGTGAAGGGAGAAAGTCAGAAAGGAATGTCAGGGGAGCTTTTATGGCGGAAAAAAGAAGAAGTGGAGGTAACAGAGAATGTTGAAGGAGAAGTAAATGAAGGAATTTAGTTTACTCTCTTACTTAAAGAAAAAAGATAAAGGGAAAAGTGAACCGGCGCTTGAAGGTAAAAGATGAAAAGAGGAGAGAAGGTGGAATACGTGGCGGTTACCAAAAGACGTGGAGGCGGTTTAAGGAAAAGTGAAGCATTTCTTCCCATCGTACCCCTGGTCCAGATGGAAAGAAATGATCAAAATATAGTGGATACATATTTAAGGACACGTGTAGACATCCTAGATAAGGGATTATAATACTAAGATGAGAGTGAAGCACTTAAAATATCTTCTTGGTATTACACGGTAAAAGAGATATCTACCACATCAATCACGCGTGAAAAGTAAAAGAAGAAATCAACGTCCAAGTTTGAAAGAAGAGATAGAGCATT
>JAJJMC010011550.1:1131031-1321807 GCA_023531435.1 Papaver californicum
ATGAGTTGGGGGCTTCTTAACTCGTCCAAGTGCAAACAGACCCTCAATCTTCTTGCATAAAGTAAGCATATGTAGAATTGGACCGATGAGCAATTGGATTGGGATATATTAAGATCTAGAAAAATATATTTTGTACAAAAAAAATAAAATGTCACAAACCCTTTGATCCTGGATAGGAAACAGGAAAAAATTGTGTGTAACTAATCCACAAAAAAGAAAGGACGGTTATTTTTATCCGAGATCAAAAAAATACTGATTGTGCCCATTAAAATGATTTTTTTTTGTTTCATGCTCACCCACGGGGATCACTCGGAGCATGTGATAATTATTCTATTTCGATGGGCCAAACGATTGTCCGACTACAACCAACAAACAAGAATGAGGAAATAAAAACTATACAAATTCTTAGGGCTATACGGACTCGAACTGTAGACCTTCTCGGTAAAACAGATCAAAGTTTTTATTATCGAAATGATTCAAACTTTCCAAAGACCCAACATGCATTTTTTTGCATTAGGCTCTTACATCAACTAATATAAATATCAGATAGTCCGTCATACTTTTTCTTAATTTAAAGATAACGAGATGGCTCCACGTGCTCTGATTCATTATTTAGATTATGATCCAGGAACAATACCAAAGTGTTTCAAAGAAGATTTACCTTGACGTGGGTCTACCTCTGTCCTAGATCAACCTAAGTTAAATGGAGTCTCTATCGCTCTGCTCAAAGAGTCAAATATGAAACTTCATACACCTTAAAGTTCATAGTACGAATATATAGTTTTTTTGAGGTCCTTAGACTCATTATGCCTAGCATTGAATGGGATGTGTATTCACCTTATCAATTATCGAATCAATGATGGGTTCTATTTGGAGCCTAATTGGCACCCAAAGAGGACCGAACCAACTATTTGTCAGGCTATTGTTCCCTCGAATACATAGAGTAAGACACTGATTTATCAATAAGATTAATTTTGTTGGTTGCATGATGGACTCCCCTGAAAAACATTGGCGCGCGTGTAAACGAGTTGCTCTACCAACTGAGTCTCTAGAACAGGAGACCACTCGACCGATCTCCTTGCTATCGATCGTAGGCTTACTTATTTTTTATGCCATTTGATTTGACCCATATCGGGTCGTGTCCTGAACAAGTTGAAGATGAAGACCATCATATCAGGAGAACTAGATAAGACTCGGGGTATGACATCAAGAGATTCAGGACATACTCCCGAACAAACTACAACAATTCAGATACAAATGTCCAACACTGAAGTTTGGGTGTATGATACCTTTGTATATAAATTTTACGCTAAGTCAAGAGAGAGGGCAGGTGATTTTTCTAGGAGAAAAGTCTGTAACAAGCTTGAGAGAGTAATTTTGAGTTGTTTTTGGTAAGATTAAGTTTATCTCTTTGTAAGTTCAACCTCTTTCAAAAAATATCAATCATTTACCCCCATGGACATAGGTAATCATACCGAACCACATATATCTCTTGTGTGATTGTTGTTATTATATTCTTAGTTTTTCTTATTAATCTTCTTGCTAGTGAATGAATGGTATAGGTAGTTAGTTTTTACACAACTATAATTATCCTAACTACATTACATTAAGACAATTACCCTCCGAATTTAAATTTTTAATGTGTTGTTCTTTGGCCCATCTGATTGCTCCATAAGCCACTGGCACTCCAGCTTGTTCCTCATCTTCTGCTATTCGAGGCTTACACCGTGCTCCTTCAAACTCCCTGCATCGCATCATAATTAGTCCATCTGATTGCTTCATAAGCCACTAACACTCCAGCTTGTTCCTTATCTTCTGCTATTCGAGATTTGCACCGTGCTCCTTCAAACTCCCCTGCATCGTATTATAATTAGTCCCATACAGGTTTGAAGTTTCCACTCGCCCTATCTCTCAAGAGGAGACAAAATGTTCTCGATAGGTAAATCGTGACTCTTGATAAATACTAGAACTAGTTTTCTTATGTACCAACCCAGGCATCTTTCTTATGGGGACGGGGTGCCCCTTGTTGAACAATTTCATGGTCTCGTTTTCCGAGAGAATGAAAAATTGATATATAACCTCTTGAATCCATCAAATTCAAAATTTCCCTTGTAAACCGATCTCATCAAAATTCTTTACCAAATCTCTTGTTAATTAGGTTAAAAGGGTTTTATTTTAGCAATGAAGAAACAAAGATTTCTATCTTCACCAATTTTTGCTGTTTTTTTAGCAATGGGTTTCATTTATTACACAACAGTATTCATCTTTATTGAAGATAGTATGAGTTTGAATAGCTCAAATGGGTTTTTCAATGCGTCAATCTTCTCCTTCTTTGGCTTAATGTCATTCATCTCCTTCATCACTTGTATTATCATGGAACCAGGTCATGTTCCAGCTAATTTTGTTCTTGAGATTGAAAATGGTGGTGAAGTTTTGGATCAAGGAAGCAATAAAAACGTAAGCTTTTCTCCTTGCTTTCATGAATCTGTGATTTTGTTCTGTATATTTAGTCACCTTTGATGAATTTGGCCTAATTTATGGACAATCTGCGGAATCCTTAACAATTTTTAGGGTTTTTTTTCTAGGCTGAATTGGTTGGTAGTCTTACAAGTCAAATGGAGATGATGAGTACCAATTTTAGGGTTTAGGATCTAACTGTAGCACATTGGCCAATGAGCTGGTTTAGGTTGTTGCTCGGATATGGGTCACCTTTCTGTTGGAAGTGGAGTTATGTTGTTTGTTTTTTTGATGTAAAACATAGGAATATTTGATCTGTCTGCAAAAAGAGAAATCAACCGCAGACATAATGAAACGAGTGTCTTAATGGTAGCTCATATGGTTCAGTTGGAGCCTTGCTATAGTTTTGGCTATGGGTATATTGGCAATCTTCATCCTTTGACTCTATTTTCGTACCTCATATATGCTAGCTTTTTGTACTATTTTGATTACATCTAAGTCGAAGAAGAACAGTAAGTCCTCTAGGCTCTAGCTAGCTGATTATTATAAAGTGTAGTTGGTCTTAAGTGACAGACAAGAATGACCTTTCTATTGTACACCTAATGACATACTTCATAGGATTCAAAACCTAGTATCTAAAAATTCACATAGAATTAGGAAATTACAGTGTTGTTTAGTCACAACTGGTAAAAACTTTGTATTCGGGTGGCTTCATTGAACCTTGTCTCTTGGCAAAGTCTGGTTTCCATCTTTTAATTTAAACAAACCCTGTCTCGTAAGATGAACCATTCAGTCGAATTCACTGATTGTAATGAATAGTGTTCCGTGAAGAAAGGAACAACATAGATCTGTTCACTTCATCAATGTCCAAGATATGGAGGATATGTGTAGTCGATGTCACCATATTGTTTGTCTGATCACCATATGGGGCCAAAACCAAAACAAAAAAGAAAATAAAAATAGCTTAGTTTTTGGGTTTCATGTTTGCTTGTGATCAATTACAGATTTGTTGCTGACTCAATCATTTGAATATTTCCTAACAGGGTGGAAATTCAAGATTCTGTGATAAATGTTCAACACATAAGCCACCACGAACTCATCATTGCCGGGTATGCAGAAGGTGTGTGTTGAAGATGGTAGGTCCTTGAAGCATTAGTGTTAAAAGGGTATTCGTTGATTTGTAAGGTTATTGAGTTTCAGTTCGAATGTTGGATGCAGGATCACCATTGTGTGTGGATAAACAACTGTGTTGGTTTTGTGAACTATAAGCCGTTTTTTATTCTTATCTTATATGCAACTACAGCAAGTTTATACTCTACAGTATGTCATCTACCCCAGTCTGCTTCTGGTTATACTGCATACAAGAATAACTAAAAGTAAAGTGTTATTTCCAAATAGGTTATGCTTATTCTGGATATATATCAAAAGGATTGGGATTCTATCAGAGGGCAACATCTCAAGCTATTCTATGTGAGTAACTTTACAATTAGATTTGTTGCAGTACTGTCTTCTTTTTGTTTCTTAAATCTCATAATAATAATCTTTTCTGCAAAGCGTTGTTTACGGGTGATGCGTTCTTCTTATCTTGTAAACGGCTAAAGTGACTTTCTCTCAACTTTGAAATGCACCTTTTTCCTTTTTCTTTTTCCGAGACAGTTTCCTATGGAAGCCATGTTTTTCGTTGAAACTCACTCCTCAGACCTTGAGTGCAGAATTCTTTTATATGATCTTAGTTAGATGCACTTGCCAGATGTCACAGGCTTGGGTGTCGTGGCTTTATCCTCTAGCTGTCAGTTCGATCGCTTTTTAAAAACCATGGGAGAGTCTTGGCCATATCTATCCAACTAAACACTCTTCATTTCATTACATTCTTTAACCCAAATTACTACATGCATTTTTTCGCTTTTGGATATGTAGTTTACTTTTAAGAATCAGCTATTTGAATGTTCTGAATAACTGATTACAGCTTTCCTGCATGTCAGATTATTTGTGGGACAGTTTTAATTGCCTTGAGTGTGACCTTGACCATGTTGAACACATGTGCTCAACTGATTCCACTAGCCGTTAGTCTATTCTTAGTTTTGTTGCTATTCCACAGGAAATAGCTAGTCTTTAGGCCAAGCTATTCTTGCTCAACAGTTTCATTGCTTTTTAGTTTCATTTCAGTTGTGTATAATGGCTATATATATAGCCGATCAATTGCAATCAATAAAATGTGTTATTCCTCTCTTATATTTCTGTATATCCAACATTTGGTATCAGAGCTAATCCTTAAGATTGTGAGTAACTCAAGAGTGTGAAGAATCAGAAATTCAAGATGTCAGAAAAATTCATGAAGGCATCTATTCCATCCTTTGATGGACACTATAATTGGTGGTCCATGACAATGGAGAATTTTCTGAGAAGTAAGGAGCTGTGGAGTGTGGTTGAGAAGGGGATCCCTACTCTAACAATAGAATCTGGAGTGTCATCAGGAAGTGATGCACAAAGGAAGGCAGTAGAAGAAGCTACGCTAAAGGACATGAAGGCAAAGAATTACTTGTTTCAAGCGATTGGAAGGGAAATCCTTGAAACAATTCTTGATAAAGGAACATCAAAAACAATTTGGTGTTCAATGAAGCAGAAATATCAAGGATCAACAAAAGTGAAGAGAGCGCAGTTGCAAGCATTGCGCAGAGAGTTTGAACTACTCTCTATGAAGGAAGGAGAAAAGGTCGACAGTTTTTTTGGAAGAACATTTGCTGTGGTGAACAAAATGAAATCCAATGATGAACGAATGGATCAAAGTATTATTGTGAGCAAAATACTTAGATCACTGACTCCCAAATATAACTACATTGTATGTTCAATTGAAGAGTCAAATGATCTGAATACTTTGAGTATCGACGAGCTACATGGAAGCTTGTTGATTCATGAACAACGTATGGATGGACAACAAGAAGAAGAGCATGTGTTGAAGGTGGCTCAAGAAGATAGAACCGGCAGAGGAAGAGGTCGTGGCATGTACAACAGAGGACGCGGCAGAGGAAGGGGAAGACCATTTCCAAACAAAGGAGTTGTTGAATGTTTCAAATGTCACAAGTTGGGACATTTTCAATATGAATGTCCAGAATGGGAGAGAAGAGCTAATTATGCAGGAGTTGACGAAGAAGAAGAAGAACTCTTGCTCATGGCTCATACTGAACCTACCAAAAACAAAGAAGAAATGTGGTTTCTCGATTCAGGATGCAGCAACCATATGACAGGAAATAGAGAATGGTTCACAAGTCTAGAAAATAATTTCAGCCGATCTGTGAAGCTTGGAAATGACATGAAGATGGCAGTGGTGGCAAAAGGTAACGTAAGAATGCAGCTGAACAATGGTATAACTCAGGTAATAACTGAAGTATATTATGTTCCTGAGCTTAAAAACAATTTGTTGAGCATAGGACAACTCCAAGAAAAGGGGTTATGTATTATCATTCAGCAAGGAGTTTGCAAAATTTATCATCCAAATAGAGGTGTCATTATGCAGACAAACATGAGCATCAATAGGATGTTTTGCATTCCTTGTAATCCTTCCTTAAAGTATTCAGGAGTCCCTCTTTGTCTTCAAGCTGCAACCACATCAGAAAGAAAAGCTCATCTGTGGCATTGTCGTTTTGGACATCTAAACTACAAAGGCCTGAGGACACTTGTTTACAACAAGATGGTAATTGTCTTCCTTTGCTCAAACTTCCTGAGAAGGTCTGTGTTGTGTGCCTAACAGCAAAACAACAAAGAGCACACATGCCAAAGAAAAGCAGTTGGAGAGCATCAAAAAGACTTCAACTCATACATTCAGATTTGTGCGGCCCCATCAAACCTGCATCAAACAATGGGAAGAGGTATATACTAAGTTTCATTGATGATCTAACACGCAAGACTTGGGTCTATTTCTTGCGTGAAAAATCTGAAACCTTTGCTGCTTTCAAGGCTTTCAAAGCACATGTAGAAAAGGAAACTAGTGATTTTATATGCTGTCTTAGAACAGATAGAGGTGGTGAATTTTGTTCAAATGAGTTCAAGGAATATTGTCAACTACAAGGAATTAGCAGGCAATTAACAGCAGCTTTCACTCCCCAACAAAATGGTGTTGCTGAGAGGAAGAATAGAACAATGCTTAATGCAGTACGTTCTATGCTAAATGAGAAGAAAGTTCCCAAAGTCTTCTGGGCTGAAGCTACAAAATGGTGCGTGCATATTCAAAACCGATGCCCCACAGCTGCAGTTGAAGGCAAGACTCCAGAAGAAGCATGGAGTGGTGAGAAACCAATGGTGGAATACTTCAGAATTTTTGGATGCCTAGCACATGCTCATGTACCAGATCAAAGGAGAACAAAGTTGGAGGACAAAAGCAAACAATGTGTCTTTCTTGGAGTAAGTGATGAATCTAAGGCTTGGAGGTTATATGATCCCACTACAAATAGAATCATTATCAGCAAAGATGTCGTATTTGAGGAAGAAGAAGGCTGGAACTGGGAAGGTGTGAATAAAGAAACTAAACAAAGTGCACTTGAATGCGAAGATGAAGATCAAGGTGTACAAGAAGAAAATGCTCAAGAAGGAGAAGAAGTTGATGAAGCTGATGAGCCCACTCCACCACATTTGGGAAGCAGTTCAAACACACAAGAAGATGCACCGGGAAGCAGTTCAAACACACAAGAAGATGCACCGCAACATGAAATGCAACATGACACACTTGAAGCTGCAGCAAGAGGAAGAAGTGCACGTGAAAGAAGAAGACCAAATTGGATGGCTGATTACGAGCTAGGAAGGGGTTTAAATGCGATGATGGTGACAGAAACTGATCCAATCTCTTTTGAAGAAGCAATCAATAGCAAAAAGTGGAGAGAAGCCATGGCTGTTGAAATTGAAGCCATTGAAAAGAATCATACTTGGGAACTCACTACACTTCCAATTGGCGTTAAACCCATAGGAGTTAAGTGGGTTTTCAAAACAAAGCTCAACAAGGATGGAGAAGTTGAAAAATTTAAGGCTAGGTTGGTGGCCAAAGGGTATGCACAACAATATGGAGTAGACTACACAGAAGTCTTTGCTCCTGTTGCCAGATTTGACACAATTCGTATGTTACTTGCGATGGCAGCCCAATCTAGCTGGAATGTATTTCAGCTGGATGTGAAGAGTGCATTTCTTCATGGAGAGCTGAATGAAGAGGTATTTGTGGCGCAACCTTTGGGTTTCACGAGAAAAGGAGAAGAAGATAAGGTGTATAGGCTGAAGAAGGCTTTGTATGGTCTCAAGCAAGCACCACGAGCTTGGTATAGCAAGATTGAGGCCTACTTCACACGTGAAGGTTTTGAGAAGTGTCCTAGTGAACACACTCTATTTGCAAAATCAAAAGGAGAGCATATTTTGCTGGTAAGCCTTTATGTAGATGATCTAATTTTTACTGGAAATGATACAAGGCTACTAGAGGATTTCAAAATGTCCATGATGCAAGAGTTTGATATGACAGACTTGGGCAAAATGACATATTTCCTTGGGGTAGAAGTGAATCAAAGCATAGATGGCATTTCAATCTGTCAGAAAAGATATGCCCGAGATGTATTGTCCAGATTCAACATGGAGGAAGTAAATGCAGTAAAGAATCCCATTGTGCCAGGAACAAAGCTACTCAAAGATGATGAAGGAGACAAATTTAATGAAACATTATACAAACAGATTCATGTCTAAGCCTACCATGTCTCATTGGCTTGCGGCTAAGAGAATTTTGAGATATTTGAAAGGCACTCTCGATTTTGGAATTCTTTACAAGAAGCAAGAAAAGGACCTGCAACTCTTAGCATTCACCGATAGTGATTATGCTGGGGACCTGAATGATCGACGGAGTACATCTGGCTATGTGTTTATGCTTGGGTGTGGAGCTGTTTCTTGGTCTTCAAAGAAACAATCAGTAGTTGCACTCTCTACTACTGAAGCAGAGTACATGGCAGCAGCCATGTGTGCGTGTCAAAATGCTTGGATCAGGAAGTTATTAAATACTTTGGGTTTTGAAGACAAATCACACACTAGAATCATGTGTGATAACAGCTCTACCATTCAATTATCCAAGAATCCAGTGTTTCATGGAAGGAGCAAGCACATCGATGTGAAGTTTCATTTCTTAAGGGACTTGGTGAAAGAAGGGGCCATTGGTTTGAGCTACTGCAATTCATCTAATCAACTTGCGGACATTATGACTAAACCTTTAAAGCTGGAACAATTCGAGAGACTTCGTACGATGCTTGGAATGTTGGAAATAAGCTAAAACAACAGATGTTTCAGCTTAAGGGAGGGAATGTTGAACACATGTGCTCAACTGATTCCACTAGCCGTTAGTCTATTCTTAGTTTTGTTGCTATTCCACAGGAAATAGCTAGTCTTTAGGCCAAGCTATTCTTGCTCAACAGTTTCATTGCTTTTTAGTTTCATTTCAGTTGTGTATAATGGCTATATATATAGCCGATCAATTGCAATCAATAAAATGTGTTATTCCTCTCTTATATTTCTGTATATCCAACAGACCACTCTCTCCGGTTGGCACGTCTACCTACTTGCTCAAAACATGACAACAATAGAGGTGGGTTTATTACAAATTTAACATCTGGATGTGGAAAGTAGGTTCTTTTTTTCTCATTTTTCTGTTGTCATTCGTGTTCCTGATGGTATATTCATTAGTATCATGAAGGAATAAGAGCAAGCTGGTTAGCAAAGAAATCTGGACAGAACTATCGCCATCCTTATAACCTTGGTCTATACAAAAACATTACATCGGTCAGTTTAATCTCTATCACTTTACATTTAAGATACTCCTTCCTGCCTCTTGTAATTTTCCCCCCAATGTTTGTGAAACTGATGGATGAATCACTACCGTTATTTTTATAGACGTTAGGTTCAAACGTGTTCAAATGGTTATGGCCGACAGCAGTTGGACATCTCAAAGATGGAACCAACTTTTCTACTACTTCACGGAGCAGTTGACATTTCTGCCAACAACCAGACTGCAAAAACAATGTACCTTATGTGATGAAGGTAAAAGTTTAAAACCATTCCTAAAACAAGAAAGTGTTTTCTGGATCTCAATTTGGGAACTCACTTTCGGAATCAAGAAATTCATGGAGATAAAGAAACGAAGAAATGGAGTTGGTGTTGAAGTTCCGCAGAAACCAATACGTTCATGTCTATACACTAGTCTTTGATTTTGTTTTTGGATGGTTTCATGTCATACCTGCCTCTCCCGTTTTATGTATCTGTCTCAGGTGTAAACATGATGTAAGAAAAGCAAATGAAAATGTGTGTTTATGGAAATGACAATCTTACCCCTGTATTAACTTCCTCTTATTTAGTTATTTTTAGAAAGATATCCGGTAATGTGGACCCACAAACTTAACTATGGTGGATCGCACGCCACAGACGAAACTACTAGTACTAACTTACGCCGTCCGTGCATATTTTCCTCCATTTTTCATCACTCTATTCTTCTACTACAATGACAGACTCCATCAAAATCATCACTCCAACCATCCAATCTCTGCACCTTCAATCAAAACCACGTTCTTGTAACTCAACCAGAAATGGATTTCTTCCAATTCATCAGATTCTCTCACTATCAACTTCTCTGGTTAGAATGTCCTCCAAAAATTTCGATGGAATACGATCGAGAATTACTGCTTCAAATGATACTTTTAGCATAGATTCTTTTTCTCCCTCTTCTTCTTCTTCTTCATTGAATATTGATTCGAAACCAGTTTCTGTAGAGCTTCAATCAATTGTTAGTGAAGAACAGTTTGATAGGATTATGGGTGAAGCTCAACAACTTGATCAATCATTGATTATTGTCTGGTAAGGGGATTTTCTCTTATTACTTAATTAATTTGATTAATTTTTTTTACAAATTAATTAAAATCCCTTTGCTTAATCCGATATTTAGTTCTTTACTTATTGTAAATTAGGGTGTAAATAATTTTTTTTTGGGGAAGCTAATTTCATTTTATTGGATTCTTAAAGTTGAAATTTTTATGTTGGATGCGTAGGATGGCAACTTGGTGCAGAAAATGTATTTACTTGAAACCCAAAGTCGAAAAAATGGCAGCTGATTATTATCCAAGGTTAGTGTCAACCTTTATACAAACTTATACAGTTTGCTTATGAATTGATTTTTAGTTACTGTATTTTGTCGCCCTAAACAATCAATAGAATAGTCTTTGTTATAGGGTCGAACGCCACATCGAGTTTGATATAACAATGGGAAGACCATTTAGGTAATTGAACAGTTAACGTTCTTCTTAGATAATAGGGGATACTAAAATTATTTGATTACTGCAATGAGTATTTTGATTTATGAAAACCTTAGAAATGGATGATCTACTACTTTTCACATTATCCTGCCACTGTAAATGGAGCAGATTTGACAAAGTGCTGTTATGACGTTAAAGTTTAATCGCTATAATTGGTACTATTGGGTCATTCTTATTGTCATGTTTTCATAGATTGGTGAACAAACGACTGATCATATTCTGTTATATTTCTTGATGCAGAGTTGGATTCTTCTGCATCGATGTCAACACTGTCCCTTACAAGCTCGTTAACCGTGCAGGAGTTACTGTAAGATTCTTTCAGTTGTTAAGCATTTCCTATATTGACATTCTCATATCTGGATCGCACTATCAGCTTTCATATTTTTGCTAGTAATAAGTAATAGTGATAGGTAATTTGTAGACATCACTTTCCATTAAATATGTCCCATCGTTTTGGCTTTCCCCTCAATTTTGGCCTTAAGAGCTATTGGTTCCAGCAAAAAGAGTCATAGAAGAGGACGGTAGAATATATTTGTTTTACTATATTCAGCAGGTGCAGTATATGTCCGAAGGAACATATTATTGTTGCATGATATTTTCTTAGCTTATACTTGTTTAAACTAAAAAGTATTTATTCTATTTGAGTCCTTCCCATAACATCTTGTTTAGCCTCTCCTTGGCATTTGAAGGAGAATATTCATACTACCCCTGCGAGTCTAAGTCTCTGTTCAGTGTGAAATTTAGGAAAGTGATATGAGTTTGATTTTCCCATCTATCGTGTATGTTGCCTATTTAATATACCGTATTGGTGCTTTTTTGACAACCTTAAGATATCCATTATACTATGCAACCCCCCACCCCCACCAGCATCTGGAATGATATCTTATGAGAATTAACGATGGCGCTCACCTCATTGTTCAATCATGAATTTTAAAGTAGCTTGGGTTCGTTTGTTGATTGTCTCTCGGAGTCCAGATAAATAACCTAGGTCTGAAACTGAAACTGTATCTCCAACATTTATTGGAAGCATAGAGCACTTAGTAAGAAAACGTGAGTGTGGATGTAATCGTCAAGATTAAGAGAGGGTGACAGTTTGCTCGATAGTTCATGTGTGATGCTTGTTTCTGGAGCACATGAGCATGGTCCAGTGTGGAACATGTGAGCATTAGCACTCCAGCACCAGATCACCATCCCTGTAGAGGTAAGGTTTGAAGTCAAAGTAAACTTACAAATGATCGGTCGTGCTTGTGCTGATTCATACTTCAAAATCCTGGAGTAAAATCCTTATCACGCTCAAGCTCGATTAGTTAAGCTATTACGAGGATCTAATTCTTAAGAAAGTATAGTTTGCTCTAATGCTATCTAAGGGATTACTTCGGAGTAGAATATTTACCCCAAATCTGCCCTTATTTGGTTCTTTGATTCCCATTTTATACGTCTATTACTGTGGTGTGTATCTAAATAGACAATAAGCTCCATATAATTCTGTAAAATATGACTAGAAACTGCTTTGGTTCTTATTAGTCATTATTCTGAAGCTTATTCATTAGGTTTCAGATTTCTTACTAGTATCTTAACAAGTTTATATTGAAATTTTGGTTTTGCTGTGCAATATGCAGCTATGACTTTGCATAAATAAACTGACCAAATTATCTTTTTTTTTTTGTTCATGTATGTAAACTCCAAAACCTGTACAGAAGATGCCAACAATACAGGTAAGAAATTTCTACTTTTGATTTGATTCTTTATCAGATCCAAGTTTCCTGGCAGTATTTTCTAATGATGACAACCTTAATGACACAGTTGTGGAAGGATAGCAAGAAACAAGCAGAAGTGATAGGAGGCCACAAAGCTTATTTAGTGGTTCACGAAGTTCGTGAAATGATCGAGAATGAAGGTCCTTTGTAATTATTAATCCCTGGATAATTATGAAAAGTACCAACAAAGAATTTACTGTGGATAAACAATTTCCACAAATATTATTCACTATCAAGTAAACACAGAATTTATTCACAAAGTAATGAAATTTAACCATTTCTGGTGAACTACAAAAAATGATGTAGAGTGTCTGCACTCCAAAGATGTTGCAAGCCAGACCACGCAAGATCCTAATCATGGAGTATTCCAGTACCAACATGTTAAGATCTTGTATCTTACATTCTTACTGGTCAAGTTTAACATTGTTTTGTAGTCCAACCGGTACTTGTTTTGTTACATGTACGTTAAATCTTTCAGAATACTATTTGTCGGCTAAGACGGCTAAGAAACTGTTTTCTTTTCTTCTTCTTTCTAACTCATCCAAATCTGATATATTATGTCTGAATCTGACTCTTTACATAACTCAAAAACTATAAAATAGTGTAGTTATAGATTTTTTTTTTATTCCAGTCAGATATGTATACAACGAGTCGGTGATCTGATTCAAATAGTTTCGAGTTAGAAGTATGAGCCAAATCAGACATCAGAAAATAAAAAACAAACGATCTTCCATCTGATTTGTCCCGAGTCAGATTCAGATCACGGGTCAGATCAAAACAAATACGGTGTAACTTAATGCCAAATTAACTACTCAAAATTTGTCATTGTGACACAATTCACAAAGTTTGCTTCATGAACACAAAGTTTCCTTCATTAATCTCAAATTATCCATGATGAGGACAGGCAAAGAACAGAAGAACCAACGGTTGCCCTTAATAAGAAAAAGGTGCTTCAAGTGGTAGTCCTTAACCGAATAAACGGGTGCTTAATACAAAGACCCAATTTCTTCTTCGTTTTCTGAAGAGAATTGAAAACCTCCAATTTCTTAGGGTTTAACTTACTACTACCATCACAGAAAGGGAAGAGAAGAGTTGCTGCAGAAAAAAATGGCTGAAAACAGCAGGAAGAAACCTAATATTTTAGTAACAGGAACACCAGGAACAGGAAAAACAACAACATCATCTCTACTGAGTGATGCTACTGAGTTTCGTCATATTAACATTGGAGATCTTGTTAAGCAGAAGAATTTACACGATGGTTGGGATGATGAATTAGAATGTCACATCATCAATGAAGACTTGGTAAAAAAAACAAAACTTTTATCTTTTCTCTTATATATTGATTGATTTAGATTTTAAGTTGGATAAGGGGAACCCCGAATGTGTTACTACTATGTTTTTAGGTATGTGATGAACTTGAGGATATAATGGAACAAGGTGGAAACATTGTTGATTATCATGGTTGTGATTTTTTCCCTGAGCGTTGGTTCGATCGAGTTGTCGTTCTTCAAACTGATAACTCTGTCTTGTATGACCGCTTGAGCAGCAGGTATTTACACCATTTCTAATCGTGTTTTTTTACCACATTTCGAGACATATCTCTAAAACTAGGCCAAAAGCACTAGATTTGATTCTGAATTTAGTAAATTCTTCTGTAATGGATTACCATACCTGACATGATTTTAGTTCTAGAGTTCATGGCCGTATTCCGAGGCTGGTGTTTAGTTAGCGAGATAAGCCTGCAGTCTCTATCAGGAAGTCATTCTTAGTGGTATATTTCACAAACAGATGCCAAATCTCCAGGTGTCTTAGCTCACGGCAGTCATGATATGATTGCCTTTGTAAAGTAAATTCGTTTTCCTGAACGAGAGCAGAAGGTAGAGTAACTGTTCAACTTATTGAACTACAAAATATAGGGTTTCTTGAGGATGTATTACAAATAATCTTAGGAAAGCATAGATGAGTGTGTGCATGCCCTGTGTACTCTTAGGCAAATTTCGAGGCGGATTAGTAAACTATCGTATTAGTACGAACAAAGGTTTGGTAATTGCAAGGATTGGTGACATGAAGTAGTAAATATGTAAATATCAATTTAGGTTCTATATGGGAATATTATATCAATATAGGTTCTTTGACTTTGAAGGGTTTAATTAGGATGGTTGTGAAAGGATATTATTGCTCATGTTACATTTAGGCATAGATTCACGCAATATTCGTGCATGAAACGTAGATAAACGGCCACAAATAGTTAACCATCAACGAGTGAAAGAAAGACTGTCAACAAGTGAATAAGAAAAGGTAAAAACGAGCTACTTATTATGATAGTTATCACTGAAGATAAATTTATTAATAACACATGAAAATATTTGATCCAGCAAACAGTGCTTTAGATAAACATTTGCAGCCTAGCACAAGTCTTTAGGTGTGAGAAGTTTTGATCAAACTGGCTATGCAATTACGGTATATTTGTCGTTCCTAATAACTAGTAATTCGTAGCTCTTGCTGGTGGCAATGTTCTCTGGGAGGTGGTTTTTTTCTTCGCTCATTGGTGGTGCCTGTCCTTGGCGGTTAATCTGTGCTTTTTACATGTTTGTTGTGTGAATCTACACCTTAATGTAACTTGGGTAACAGTATCCTTTTAGAATAATCAAAAACTAAATGTACCTATGCTTCTTATAGCCAACAAATGAATGGAAATAGCTCAACTGCTTAGTCAAAGTCCCTTTTGCTTGGAACTTAAATTTTGTGTTGTATGCCACTTGAGTAGCAGGAAAATTAGAACCTCTGTAATTGTTTTTTTACCACATTTTGCTTAGAGTAGATTAATTGACACTGTTCTAGATTTTAATAAAGGTTTTGAAATGTGTGTTTATGCGGGGAGATGTGGTTTAGATTGACAAGGTGGTGAGGTGTCATGTGGTGCCGTGAGGAATCACAAAGATTAAAAAAAAAGTTTAGAAATGACTGAAAATTACACATTCTTAATTACTTCGAACTGACATATGTTTGGGAAAAAGTTTAGAAATGTCATCATGTAATAAAGTATTTTGTGGATCAGATGATTTTAGTATTCAATTAAACACTTTAGCATCCTGTCATATTAGGGAAAGACTGAAAATTTCAACCAAGTATGTCTTGGTCATTCGTTGCCATTGTGATTGTTCTTCACTTCTTCTCAGCTGGAAGGAGGCAAAACATGGGGCTTTCTCTGCAAAACCATACTGTTGTGGTTCTCTTTTAAAATTTTAAAGACACAGTAATTATTAGATACCTGTAAAGAACCTCTCCCAGAGTATCCCTGTGCAGATATCTGTAAAGAACATTTCTGCTCACCAACTTTTTTCTAGTGTTCTTTAGCGTAACTTTGTTTGTTTTGAGAATTTTTTCATGCTGATAAGGCATGCACCTACATATGCATTAAACTATGTAGTTGCCGATACATAACTTGACCGTTTTGCCTCAAGGCCCTTGAATGCCTCGACTCTATTTGAAACCTTGATTCTACTGATTGCCTTGACTTATCATTGTTTAAAAATGGATTTATACTGCAGAGGCTACATGGGATCAAAGCTTACAAACAATATTGAATGTGAAATATTTCAAGTGTTACTGGAAGAGGCAAGATCCAGTTACCCCGAGGACATTGTTGTACCATTGGTGAGCAATTGCGTCGATGACATAAGTAAGAACGTCACCACATTGTCTGACTGGATTAGGAGTTGGCACCCAACATCCTAAACCCATGGCCGGGATCTTGGTATCTCTCGTAATTAGTTATTACTCGATAAAATATAAAGAACCTTTGCATTCTCTTTTTACTTTTCAAATGCAATATATTGGTTTGTTTTGTATGAGCTTACCTAGGAGCAACCAGTGTAAACAGATTTTCTGGCTATACTACAATAATTGCTTTATTCAAATTTTCTGTCTTTATACGCTGTTTGAAATTTGAATGTTGATTATCTAGCTGTTATTTCTTTCCTGAAAGCTGGTTTGATGGAATTGTGATTCTTCAAACTGAAAATGCTTTAGTGGCAGGTAATTAAACCATTTGCAACTAATTTTCCACGTTTCTCTAAATGTAGATTAGGTGACATTCATGTGGACCCTACTTGAGGTTATGGATGATTATTTTGGAAGTTTTGTGCCTGCCATATAAAAACATGCTTTAATATAACATTTATTACTGGTTTAATTTCTGTAGTTATCTTAAGAAAATCTTTCATGGTGTCTATGCTTTTTGGAATGTTATGGATATGTCATGGTATTCTTGAACTGGTATATTGTGTATTGGGTAAGAAGAAATCTGAAAGCTTTAAGATGGTATGCAGCATAATGGATGAAATTACAATAAGAATAATGTTGCTCCTCCTGTGGACTGGATTTCCATCGGTATTACATGATAGAACATCCTGATTCTGTATTTTCATCCCTAAACATGTACAAAATTTTGTTCAAGTTATAGCCTTGAATTTCTTTATCCAAGTCAAAATAACAGTCATTGTTGTACCAGTTTATCTGCCTTTCATGCAGTACTTCAGGGTAATTTGCACTAAATTCACTGGGATCTTCTGAGGTAGTATATGTTTGCCTTTTGGGTTGAACTGTTGGCTTTATTTTCGCATCTCCATCAGAACTGCTCAAACCTTCATATGTTATCCAGTCTTTATTATTCAGTTCTTTGTTGGGAAGAGTAAATTGCACCTGTTTTGAAGCTATTTTGGATTTATTTTTGGCAGCATTGCCCTTCTCTTTTTCGTTTTCGGTTTTTTTCTTCAAAAGTGTGTACGAGTTTTCTTCTTTTTCCCCATTGATACTAGTTGTTGTGTCTTTTTTTGTTGAAGTGTTATCATCATGAGCAAATTCAAAGGAGGAAATATCATCATCTTCATCTGTAAGATCGTGCAAATCAGATACACTTGAGGAAGAACTAGTTTCCAGTAGAGCTGATAATTCTTGGTCTAGCTCTTCGTTCTCACTTTCTTCTTCAATAACGGTCAAGGTGGATGTTCTACTTTTGCTCTTAATCACCGGTGCAGGATCTGATTATAAACAACAAACAAATATATTGATGAATGGATCGAATAATCAAGAAACCGATACAATACATCATATAGCGAACAAACTTTGAAGAATGATTGATTACCATACCTCGAACCTTTGACGCTTTAGAAGGAGAGCAACCCATGT
Source organism: Papaver californicum (assembly GCA_023531435.1). Lineage (NCBI taxonomy): Eukaryota > Viridiplantae > Streptophyta > Magnoliopsida > Ranunculales > Papaveraceae > Papaver > Papaver californicum. Next base: position 1,148,754 of record JAJJMC010011550.1, read on the forward strand.
TTTCTCAAGGTTTCAACTTCTACCGGCCGATAGAATTATAAGCCTCCAGCTCGTGTATATATAAGTAAAGAAATAAACGCCATAAACTGGGTCTCTTAATTACCATTAATGATTTCAGTTCTTTCCTTATATGCTGTAGCTAAAACTGTAAAAAATTCTGCCATTTCAAGATCAGATATCAGAAATTTGCCATGTTTGTTCGCACCGTATATGGTGATTGGATAGCTGCCTTCTTCAGGTGAAACGACTAAAATGACTTGACATACTTCATCGGAGCCCAAACATGTAGCCCATAGCTAGGACTTACTTGTTAAACACCCACACCTTAGAAAGTGAGTTCTCTTTTCTTATTACTGTTTCGAATTGGTGTAGACATTTGTAAGCCACGACTCCTGTGAGGACACTGCGTACGGCGAACTGTCTCTAGCAAAGAACATGAATAAGAAGAATCTTTTTGTGGATGATAACGACGATGTTGATCAAGTGGTTGCAACAGTGGTTTCAATAATAACTCAGCACAATGGTGATGGTGGTACTCTCAATGATAAGCTGGTGAGTAGGCATAGAGTTTGCTGCCGTAATAAATGGCACGATAGGATTTACATTGCCAACATTGATGCTTATTTCGGACACGGTGGATATGGAGCTGTTCCTGGTAATATTTGCTAACTCCATAGTTTGTTCGGCTGGAATATTAAAGGAGTTCCCTATTTAGGTCCCAAAACGAAGATACAAAGCTGTACTTGGTGACATTTTTGCTAATGCTATAGTTGGATATAAGAGAATTGTGGATAGAGTTGTAACTCAGGAAAATGTTATGATCTACAGACTACCTGCAACTACATGGATACCGGATACGTACCATGGTCCTCACAACTGCATCATACCACAACTATGATTTCAATTTGTAGAAATGTTCAGAAAGAGAGCACAAATAAAGAGAAACAAAATGTATCGCATTATATGAAAATATCTGATACAACAGATGTTACAAAAATAAAGTAAGCTAAGGTTGCCCTAGGAGTTCTTCTGGCTGGCAATATTGTGCATATAGCTGCGTGAATTATCGCGTAATGTTTCCTCTGTCAAGCAAATTGTCTTTCATCACGGAACAAGGAGAAAAAACTTTAGATCGCTATCTGACCTGCCTGGATCGAATTTTTCAATCCGGTAGACCAGCCATTGCTTCAGAGAATTTTCTCAATAAATTGTCTGCAATTTAGAAGATTTTTAGCAAAACATAAATTTCGTTTAACAAACAACCAACGTATGTTTTGAAAGTAGAGATTAAACCATGATAGTAGTGCAATTCTACGAAAATTTTGAAGAATTCACTTGTAAAAATTTAATCGTAGTCTAAATTATCATCAATAACAAACACTACCAGTTAGTGTAAGTAATTGGTTCACATATATCTTCTGCTAGAGTGTCTAATTATGTGTGCAAGTCCCGGCAGTTGTATGCATATTTTTCCACAAAGAAAGAACAAAACAAATAACAAACCACAGAAAGATGAAAAATTGAAAGTAAATTAATCTTACCGAAATAAACGAAAAATATTGTTAATGCAATTATCAATACAAATCGAAGAATTGCTGTGAAAAACGATCCTCCCAAAACCATCTTCTCTTCTATCACTTTTTCTGGTAGTGAATTTTCAAGGTCATAAGTGCTTTATTTCTCTCTTTATGAAAATACTTGTAAGAGAATCCTGATTGAATTGTTAATTTTGGTAATTTTTGGAAACATTTATTGTGTGATTTTCTTTTTGAAGCATTTATTGTGTGATGTGTTTCCTATTATCAATTCCATTGATCCATTTAAAACGAAAGTAAACAAAATCTCAAATCTCAATGTTTTTTTTATTTGGAAACCGTCAGCAGGACCACTGTTATGAGAATCAGACCGGACATTGAACTGGAGAAATTACTGGATTAGGATTATATAGTTCAATCAATGGTTTAATCCGAGGTTATTAGGTCAAACATATAAAACATTTTGAATATATAATTAATTAAAAAAATTTTGTTTTATATGTAGTAAATATATAGATATCATATAAAATAACATGTAATATAAATTGGTAAAGTAGTTAACAACTTTAGCTTTGGCTCAATAAGTCATAAACTTGAATCTATCCGTGAACTTTTTTGATTCACATATAAATGTTAATAGGCCGAGGAATTTGTGAAAAAATTATTGGATCAACGATAAACCAATCCAGAAAAATAACTGGGTCATTGATTTATGGATCCGACCTGCCTAGTTGATCCGACCGACCGGCCGAGTTAGTCTGGGTCTCAAAACACTGCCAGGGACTCGGACTTCTACCCTCAGTCAAGAGTGAGAGTTCGTCCGATTCATCCTACCGGTCCAAAATGCGTTCACGGAATTTCTCCCGGAGACGATCTCAATACTTCTGCTGCTGGTGCAAGCAGCACTTTTTGAAAAATACAGATAAAGTCAGTGGGACCTACAAAATCCTTTCCCGAAGGGCAACCTAGGACCCACTATCCCTATTCAAATCTCAGAAAATCTAGGATGGGCAACAGGTGTCTCACCTCAATGGCCCCTACCAGTCATGGATTTCCTGATTAAAGTAGTAGACTAGGAGTTACTCACATTTAATATCCACCTCAAAAGACATACGTGAGACCCTCAATCATCCACCGTTAAAAAATCCTCTAAAACCACATAATCCTTCTCGAGATGCTCATCAATAAGGAGAACAATAACTCCCTTCCCAATCACGAGAATCTCATAAACTGTTTTAGTGGGTCCCAGAAAATCACAAACTTTTCATTTCCCCTTTTCTTCATCCCTCAAATCTTCTCTTAAAACCCTAACTAAAAACCAGAAATAAACTCATTCTTTCTTTCATCAAACAAAACCATGAGTTCCGATTTAGTTCTTCATCATCAAGAACAAGAAGAAGAAGCATTATCAATTTTGCAGTCAACAACACCAGTGAAGAAGGCACTTGCAAAAAGAGTATCTTCTTCTTCGAGAGATAGACATACAAAAGTGAATGGAAGAGGGAGAAGAGTCCGGGTACCAGCAATATGTGCAGCAAGAATATTTCAGCTAACTCGTGAACTAGGTCATAAATCTGATGGTGAGACTATTGAATGGCTACTTCATCATGCCGAATCATCTATTATTGCTGCTACTGGTACTGGAACCATTGCCGCGTCTACTACTGAAACTTGTTCTGAGTCGAATCGTCCGAGTCATCAACTCAGTAATGGTGGTAACAACACCAACTTTTTTAATGGTGCGCACAAGTTTGAGTCATCATCGTCAATAGCTTCTTCGCAGCAGTCAATGTTTCGTTTAGATTTGTGTCAACCAGTTGGATTGGAATACTCTGTTGCTGGCAGTGGTGCTGCTGCCAATGGTGGTGGTTGCGGTGGTGATTATAATAGACATATGCCGTTTACTGCAATGTTATTTCAACCTTCATCTGCTGAAAACAGTGAAGATCATCAACAACATCGACACCATCAAGACAAACAACATCACCAGGTTCTTGAAGATCATTAGGGATTTTAAAAAAAAATTGTTGTTATTTTGGGGATTTATTTGATCTAGTGAAGTGAAATCAGAATCATAGGGTTCAGATTGCTGGTTATGGTTTAGAGTATATACAACTGAGATACACGGAATCAGAAAATGCTTAATCATTTTTTTTGTTACGCGAGCTAACTTCATCATCAACCGTCCATCATAACTATATCAATTCATCCTGCAGTAGTAGACTTTACATCTGGCGTAAACTAAGTGTAAGAATAATAATTAATTTAGGCTCTCTTAATGAAATAGATTTTGTACGGTTTGAATAGTTGATTGTTTCAAATTTCAGTGTGGTGTTCAAAAGAATCGTTGACTATGGATTTTGAGTTCGAACCCACATGCTCCATTTTGGTAAAGTGGGACCTACGTACCTTTTTCTCATTATTGGGACCCACATCCACATGCTTTCAAGTTCACTGTTTCAGTCCAGTCAGTCTTGCTAGTACTGGTCAATATTCGTTAAACATTCTCTGGTTGCATTTTGGTTATACAGTGGCTGGACCTAAAAGTAACCACTTGGCAGCGAACAATTTTGTTCGGACCCGATTCGTGATCTGAATCTAATTTGGTTTCTGATTTAGACCGAATCAGATGTTAAATCGTTTAAATTTTTATTTATTTGATATTTTATTTGAGGTCAGTTTATACATGTGATTCGGAATTCGAATCGGATATTATTATGTAGTTAACTCGTTGGATAAATATCTATTATGGGATAAAAAAATTTAAAATTTTTACTATTTAATTGTTAGTCAAGTTCAGACAACTAATTTTATCTAGCGTAGGTGTTTCTTTGTAAAATTTGGATGGGACAAAAGAAGAATTTGAGTAGTCATCCTTCATTTTAGAGGCTGATTGTTCTTCTTTCTGAACCTCTTAGGTCTCAAGTTAGATACTTCAAATTCCATGTTACTGAAAGTGCTCATAATTGCAGAATGGTCTTCGTGAGCAGCCTAGGCATCAGCTATCGCTGGATAGTGGATGACTGGATGGATCTATCGAAACACAACAACACTGTAAGAGAGTGTAGGGGGGAGTATCACATTACTCAAACATAATTTACATTTAAGTTGATCCTCTACTAAAACTGAGAGGATAATAGAAGGAGGATTTGCAATCCAAGTCTGCAACATTCGATTGGATTTAGCCTCTTTCACAAACTTGATAACAGCATTATTGCATTCTCTATTAACAAAAACACACAAAAATGAAGATAAACTCCTTATTGTGCTCGACAGTCAGCCATAAGCGGTTGAATGATTATTAACGCACCTTTCTTTTTTTTCTTGGTGCATGGGTCTTGCTTGTTGATGAGTTGGTTGAAATTCAAACTGGTAGATCGAAAGATATTTCTACGACTACAACCCCATATTTTTCACATCTGGTTAGTTCTTGCAATTTACTAATTTGTCTAGTCTAATTTGAGTTTAAGCATCGCCAATGAACTTTGAACCAAGTGGGTAATCTTTTGTATTCTTCTACATTACAATATAGCAAAAAATAAAATAATCCCCTAGTGTACATTATAAGAAACTTAACTTACAAATAAATGGCGATGACAACGACAAAACAGGAGCAATTCATAATATGAGAGGAAGCTGCAGTTGATAATACTTGTATACATTTGCGACTCGGTCTACTCTCCTGTGATTATTGTAGATGCATAGATAGAGAGATACTGTATTGTTTTATATGGATTATAAAATGTAGCAATCAATTGAACTAGCATTGCCTAACCAGTGCTCATATCAGCTAACTTTTTTTTTTTTTGCCAGACTTCAATTTCTTGTTTGAATCCATTAAGAATGTCTCTGCTTCTTTTCTTCTGCATTGTTTCTTCTTATTCTCGAAAATCTCCTTGCAAATGATACCATGGTTCAAAAAAACGAATATCTTAGCATTAACAAGACCTTAGTTTCATCAGGTCAGACCTTCGAATTTGGGTTCTTCAGTACAAATACCAGCAAGAATTTGCACTTGGGAATATGGTATAACAACATAACATCTGCTGTAGCTGTATGGGTTGCAAACAGAAATCGTCCGTTGACAGATTCAGCTGGGAGTTTTACTATAGCAGATGATGGCAATATTGTCCTTCTTGATGGTTCAAATATTGTCATCTGGTCATCCAATTTATCAAGGTCAGTAGTAAACCCCGTTGTTCAACTCTTAGAGTCTGGAAATCTTGTTTCGAAAGTTCGGGATTCAGCAAGCTACATATGGCAAAGTTTTGATTATCCTACAAATACTCTGTTACCTGGCATGAAACTTGGATGGGACCTAAAAATCGGCCTAAATCGGTATATGACATCATGGAAGAATGTCAACGACCCTTCTATTGGCGATTACTCATTTGGTACTGATCTTGCTGGATTACCTCAGTTTGTTTTGCGTAATGGATTGGGAAACAGTTTCGTTCTGGGGTATGGAATGGAGTTCAATTTAGTGGTATTCAAAATTTACTGCCAAATGAATTTTTCAGTTACTCAGTTGTCGTAAACACAGACGAAGTATAAGGTACCTTCGTAAACAAGGGCAGTGACCCCTCCGTTATTATGAGGGAGTCGATGAATGAACGGGGACAACTACAACGTCTTATATGGGATAACCAGAGAATGAAGTTGAATGATATGTCTGTGCTCCCAAGAGACCAATGTGACAGTTATAATTATTGCGGTGTTAATGGCATTTGTAACATTGCTATATCTCCACCTTGAGAGTGTTTGCAAGGTTTCGCACCCTCATCACAACAGCAATGGAGCATCTACAACTGGACAGGTGGTTATGTTCGAGAAACAAGTCTAGAATACGGGAGTGATATATTTGTATACCGATTCAAGGGCTTAAATTGCATGATATGATAAACTTTTTGGTGAACAAGAGCATAGGCCTAGAGGAATGTAAATGGGAGTGCACGAAGAACTGTTCTTGTACAGCTTACGCTAATTCAGATATTCGTGAAGGTGGAAGTGGTTGCATACTTTGGTTTGGTGATCTTTTCGATTTTAGACATTTTAGTGATGCTGGCGACCAAAAGCTATTTATAAAGTTAGCGTCATCTGAAGGAGAAACAATATCCGGCAAGGCCAAGAAGAAGAAAATGCAAGTGCTACTTAAAATCCTTCTCGCAGTTGGTTCAGCTATGCTATTCTTATGTTTGGTCGTCTTCTTAATCATTTGGAAAACTAGGAAAATGGACGGGTTACTCAGCGATGACGAGAGACAGAAGGAAGATCTGGATTTACCATTGTTCGATTTGATTACTATAGAAACTGCTACAAACAACTTCTCCCACACAAACAAGATTGGAGAAGGTGGTTATGGTCCTGTGTATAAAGGTACAACATTAGAAGGATAAGAAATAGCTGTGAAGAGGCTTTCCAAGGATTCTGGCCAAGGCAGCACTGAGTTCAAAAATGAGGTAATACTGATTGCAAAACTTCAACAACAGAATCTTATTAAGCTTCTGGGTTGCGGCATTCAAAGAGAAGAAAAGATATTGATCTACGAGTACATGCCGAATGAAAGCTTGGACAATTTCATTTTTGATCAGAAGAGAAGCAAACTGCTGGATTGGGATAAGCGGCTGAGCATTGTGATGGGTATTGCGAAAGGACTTATTTATCTGCATCAAGATTCTAGTTTGAGAATCGTACACCGGGATCTCAAAGCTAGTAACATTCTACTAGATTGTAATATGAACCTGAAAATTTCAGATTTTGGAATGGCAAGACTTCTAGGAGGAGAAGAAACTGAAGTAAAGACACGGAGACTAGTTGGAACCTATGGTTATATGTCTCCAGAGTATGCAATAGATGGCCATTTTCCCGTGAACTCCGATGTTTTCAGCTTCGGCGTACTAGTTTTAGACACAATAAGTGGAAAGAAGAACAGAGGATTTTACCATGACAATCACCATCATAATCTTCTAGGACATGCGTGGATATTTTGGAATGAAGGTAACACTTGTGAACTAATGGAACCAGGTTTGGGAGACTAATTCTGCATCTTCTCTTCAAGTATGTATTCAAGTAGGTTTATTATGTGTTCAAAAACTTCTTGAAGATAGACCAAGTATGTCAGCTGTTGTTTTCATGTTAAGCAGTGCAAATTCGTCACAAATCGAACCCAAACAACCCGGGTTTTTCGTCGAAAGAAGCTTAGATAATAACGCAAATACTAATCCAAGATATTCTGAAAATCAAGTACCTATTTCATTAGAGGCCAGGTAGAACTAGTGGATTACTTGTTTGTAAATTTCTACTATAAAAAGAGCTGTATTAAGACACCTTTAAAAACCTACACTATATTTCTACTTATTAAAGTATCTTGCATCTATCTTAATGAGAATACTAAATTACATCCGCATTTCATAGAATACAATAAAAGAACACACCACTTCACCTTAACACTATATTAAGCTCTCTTAACTTCGCGCATCTAAGCTTCTTCCTCCTTCTCCTCAACTACGATACAACTTATTTCATCCCCTAACCTTGTGTTTATAAAGAAATGTTATCAACAAATTTCTACAAGTTTTGCAGTCCAAGGTCGCCAAAAGTACCAACCATTCGCTTCTGTTTTTGAATCAATGTTCACTGGATTCGGCTTCTTTCTTTTCCGTTTGGCTTCTTCAGGATTGTTTATGGGTCTTAAAGTGTTCCTCATGGGTAGTTCAGGATCACCCAGTTCTGCTGATTCTATAATATTTTTCACCATCTCTAACACCTCACTCATCTTAGGTCGTGCTTTTGCTTGACGAACTAAACACCGATTGGCTACACCTGCAAGCTTATAGGCAGATCTGACTGGGAAATTCTCTCGAATCCTTGGATCCAATATCTGGTGGAATTTTTTCACGTCTGATAAGTAAGGTTTGATCCACTCTAGAAGCTTTTGTTCGCCCTTTGGTCTATTCCTATCAAGAGGTCGCCTACCAGTTATGAGTTCATAGAGAACAACCCCATAGCTCCATACATCACTCTTTGATGAGAGACGCCCAGTTTGGATGTATTCTGGAGCTGCATATCCCATTGTACCTACAACCTGTTTTCGAGATTAGTACTTTATAATGTCTAACACTGCACTATTACGGTTCTTGTGATTTAGGATAAAAACATTCTGCAATTTTGCAATAAAAGAGATATTTATATGTACCCATACCGCTGTTGAGACATGAGTTAATCCTTCTAATGGACCTTGCCGAGCCAGTCCAAAGTCTGACAGTTTTGCATTCCATTGTTCATCTAAGAGAATGTTTGAAGTTTTAAAATCTCTGAAGATGATCTGTAAAATTTTGAGGTGAAAATGTAAGCAACCATTATAATTGGGATCACTCCAACAACACTAACTTGCACTTCTGTCTCTATGACACCAATACAAGAAAATGCTCATAAAGATAAGATAGAGGTGAAAATATTTTTTATGAAGACATTAAAGCAAATTGTAGTATTGGCAAGCACCTGAAAATCCATTTCTTCGTGTAGGTAAACTAGACCGCGGGCAGCATCCAGGGCGATTCTCAGTCTGATGATCCAAGAAAGAGGTGTGTCTGACCTAGTTGACAAATGATCCTCCACACTTCTGTTGGGCATATATTCATAAACCAGAAGCCGTTGGATTCCTCTTTCATCGTCTTCGGCACAATAGCCCACTAGCTTGACAAGATTTGGATGGTCGACCACTCCAAGGACATTAACTTCAGTCACCCATTCCTTATGCCCCTGAGAAACAAAAGGTGTAATGAGAAAATACCCACATAAGATGAGATACTTGCATATACTTGATTATTACAGTAAATCAGTGGTAGCTATGAAAGTAAAGCTAGTTTCTTCCTATCAGCACAAGTTATTGCAGATCTGCAATGGAGTGCATAAGTAGCCACTTCCTTGTTTATGAATGTGTACATAAGCAAGAGTAAGTTGCATACAGAATCAGTGCGACTGTTAGCAATAGTATAATCCTCTCCCTCGTGCAAGTCATTGCAGATCTGCAATGGAGTGCAAAACGAGCCACTTCCTATGAATTTGTAGTCAAATAAGAGCAACTTCCATGTTAACTGAGTGCGACTGCTAAGAATAGTATAATCCTCTTGCTCGTGCAAGTTACTGCAGATCAGTAATGGGGTGCAAAAGGAGCCACTTCCTATGAATTTGTACTCAAGCAAGAGCTACTTACAAACAAAAACAGTGAGACTGTTAACAAATAGTATAATTTTCTTACTCGTGTAAAAACATAACAAATCTGACACCACCTTATAGTACAGGTGTGATTGATGCAGGTACGTGAATAGCTTCAAAGTTACACGCTAATCACCCCCAAACTGGATAGAATCATAATCCTATCGAATAGTGTCTAAAAGCATCTACATCCACATTTTCCGTTAGGATGGAAAAAAGAAAAAAAATTTCAATGAGATAAATTTAAGTATCGGAGGTCTATGGTGTATGCTGTTTTATTTGGTGGTGAATGAAAGTAGTAAACCATGTTAGGGTTACTCACATGCAAAGTTTAAGTTCTAATTGATCACACTACCTAGAATACATACCCGCTAGAAACATGTGCCAGACTACTAGTTTTGCGGAAATTTCATGTCTGTAAATAATAGCATGGTTTATGTGTTTTTGATTAAAGAAACCTTGCCTGATGTCCTTTCCTACTTAGCTGTTTAACAGCAACATCAATTTTGACTTGTTGATCTTCCAAGCTCCTTATAACACCCTTGTAAACACATCCAAATCCACCCTCGCCAATCATGACAGAACGTCCAAAATTCTTCGTGCAACTCTTGAGATCTGAGAATGTGAACACTCTTAGATTGTCTGGTCTCTGTGAGAAACTAGGAAAAGTAGCTCGACCGGATAACTCCTCGCTGAGATCCGAAATTTCTTGAGAATTGAACTCGGATTCAGATCTCCTTATATCACGATCTGTATATGTCGAAAATGATGATTTAACAGACAAAGATTTTGTACTAGTCTTGGGCTCATCTTTCTTCTCCCCATTAAAAAAAGCAAAACACTTCATGTTACTACTCTTCCAACACTTGCCCCAATTCTGCAAATCCAAAATATGGAATGAGAAAAACAACCAAAGCAATTGATACTAAACCAATTCTCCAATCGTTCCTCACAAATTCCTAGAGAGTTCCACAAACCAATCCTGTTTTCCTCAAATCTAGACCCAAATTTCATATGTATTCAAATTCTTATGCACAAAACATCTCCTTTTCACCAGTAAGTAACCCAAAAATCAAAAATCATATTTTTATCGAAACTTAGTATAATCAAACTGTAAATTTGACTGGGTATTCTAGTTTTTCAGCTTATATGAAATAAAAAAAGACTCACCTTTTTGTCTAAATGAATCACTCTCCAATATTTGAGACTTCTTCAACTGATTATGTGACCCCCCCCTCTAGAATCCAAGAAGACTTCAAAGATCAAACAGCAACAACAACAACAACAACAAGCTAAACCCAGGACAAGAGGGTCAATAACGGCAGCTGGAAATCAGTTTACAAACTAATGTGAAAAGGGTTTTCAGAAGAAAAGGAAAAAAAGAAAAATCAATAGAAGAAAACGAGATTTACTAGTGCTATCTCTTTCGTCTATCTGCAGATGATGATTATGATAGTGGTGATGAATTTGAAAAGAAAAATATGTATTATTTTTGTTTGGAAGTGAATTTAGTAGTATATTCTTTGTTTATAGTAAATGAGTTAATAATGAAAAAAATGGAATTTACTAAGAATCTGAAATCTCTGTGTTTCAGACTTTCAGTGTTATCTTTTATCTATCTGTTTTTCTTTTCAGCTCAATTTTTATACAGAAAAGTACGTATGTATTGACTTGTGTATACATTTATGAGGTCAATTAAGTCAGTAGTTCATAAAGACTTTGGCCCCTCCCCCATAAGAAGCAGTGTTTGATACGTTCTTTCTGCAGAGGTACCCACGATGCTATCCATATCTGGAAGCTCTTGACTTGAGTCTTAGACTGGATGGAATTTGGGTTTGACGCGTATAGAGAAGGATTCTTCTTCTATTGCTGGTTGCCACAATCATTTGCTTTTTCGAAAACAGAAGTCGATTCTGAAAATCAAAAGCAGAAAAAAATTTATTTCACAAAATGTTAACTTCTTTGTTTATGTTTTAGGGTAAAAACAGATAAAAGTTTTAGGGATCTATCATAACGAATATGAAAGACCAAAATCATACAAGGCTAGTCTAAATCTAGAAATGATCGTTCAAGTATTGTTTTAGTCACAAAGGAGGAGAAGCATTGATCTTAAGAAGGGAAGCAGAGAAAGATGAGACCAAAGTATGATGAATTCTAGTTGAAGAATATAAATCTCTGTAGATGAGTACATGTATTAAGATATAATGATTGATGATAGACCGATGAGACTTTGATAAACTTAGGCTTAGTCTGGTATTGTTGTGAGATTTGTAAAAACGCTTTTCTGCTATGCACTGTTGTGCTATGTTGTGTAAATTTTTTTGAACGTTTGGTAAATTATAAACTAAAAGCTAGAGCTGATTAAAAAAATAATTAAATTATGTTTGGTGAAATTTCAGGTTCAACAATTGTTGTTGTAACAAATGATAAAAACATACATATCTTTTAAAATAGTTTTATTCTAATTTACTAGAGTTTAAAAATAAATAAATATTTATAAATATTTAAAATATTATTTTGAATAACTATATTTTTATTACAGACATAATTTTAAGAGAGAAAAATTCAAACTAAAATTAGACAATTATCTAACATTTGCTCTTACTTTTATTTCTATAATTTTTCTATGGATTTCATTACAAATCCATGTGGTATATATACACAAAGTGCAGAATGAATGTCAAAAATACAGACATCATTTATGGATATAAAAAAGAATTTTTCATTGAAATGGTATGAAATAAAATTTGAAATTAATCTTTACAGAATATATGATATGGGGATGTAAAAATTGATTGTAAAAAATTTAAAGATAATTTGTATCATTTATAAAATAAAGTGGAGATAAAAAAAATTTGGTATGAAAAATAGGATGGAGCCACAACTTTTACTTTTATAATTTTTAAAAGCTCTTTTTAAAAGCTCTTCCTCCCCCGCTTTTAAAAGTTGGGGAACAGTGGAATTGCATTATATAAAAAACATTTTATATAAATTATCAAACGCCAATATAAAAAATTATTACTATATATTTCTTTCGTTTTTAGAAAAATGTTATTATCACTTTTCTAGAAACAGAGGGAATATATGTTATGAAAGTACGTGCGTCTAAAAAAGAAAAAAGGCATTATCAAATTAAGTTAACTTTAGATTGTCCCGTTTGGAATAGATGAAGTTAATTTAAAAGCGTTAAAAGGAGGAGGAATCCAAATTTCATGTAGACTGTTTATTTTAGTAGGTTTAGGCTTCCTACTCTTATTTCAGAATTGCATGGTTGATACGAGTGATGTACACCGATAAAAATAATATGGATAGTATATATTATAGTATAAAAATATCAACAACTACATAAAACTAATGTTTTTTGCATCAATTTTTTTATTTTAGGGTTTTTCTTTTCGACACAGGCTAGTATTTTAGGTTTAGCGAGAAATATAATATTTTGTTCTAATAGAGACCATCTAAAATTATTATACAATATCTAATAATAAGAAAGATTTATTTTGTATTATATGTATGTATCACATACACATAATTTATGCCTTTGTTGGTTGAAATTTTTCTTATAAATTCTGTTTGTTTCTTAAAATAATTCAACATTTTTATCTTTGGTGCGTATATACCATTGAAGAAATATGATTTATATATATCATAGATGAAACGATTTAATCTCAACAAAAATCCTATGAACAATACATCATTTAGTTTAGGTTTAATGAGATTGAATTGTTAATAGGAAGGGTAAAAAAATCATTAGAAGTTATAGAGAAGTTATCATACTTATAGTTAATCGTTTGGTATATAAATATTCGCTATGATTTTCTATAAAATGAGGTGTCAGTGTAGAGAAGGGTTTCGTACTCCAAATATGAAAACGAGTCTCATACTATAGGACCGTTCTAGTTTTATCATCTATGAAACATTTAATGGTGATTTTTTTTATTTTTTTTTGCAGATTATAAACTACTTGTTAAGAGTAACACAAGACTAATTGAAAAAATGCCACAAATTTTTTTGAGAAGCTGGAGTTTTACGATCTAATGCACTACAATAATCCGTAGTATCTCATCACGATGATTACAAGCCACAAGACTCTCACACTTCAAATGATGAAAAGTATGATAAATGGCTGAAAAAGAACAAAAACACACTAATGGTGGTTTCATCTCTCATAACAGCAATAGCTTTTTAAGGTGGATTAAACCCTCTTGGTGGAGCTTGGGAAGAGACTAGGAAGCTTTATTACAATGGTCTGTTACTAGTATGAACCCAAATGTCGGTGCCAAAGAGGATAAACAGGATCCTAACTTTAAGGATTACTTATACGCCGGATCACCTGTAGTGGCACTTGATCACATCGATGCATATATATTTACATGATTTCGATCAGCCTTAGGTTCTTCGCTGCAATGTTCGTGATCTCTCTTCTTCTTACCGGATTTCGTTTCAAGCGAAAGCTTGTGAGAATTTTTTTTGTTAGATTGCTCATAGTAGAGCTAACAACACAGCGACAATAGTTAAAAGTCACCTTCATGACAACTAACTATAGAAGTGTTTATATTTTAAGGCATTTTTGTAGACAATTTATTATTATCCGGCACTTCATTAATTATTGGCAATTTTAATTATGTAGGTTTTATTATAATTATAAGTATAGTATATGGTAATTAATATCTCAGTTGCGTGTTGTAATTGCTTAGAGCTTCTCCAATGGATTGTGTGAGAAGAAAAAAAAATTAACCCATGTAGGATACACAACCATATTTATAAAAGATTCCAACCTATTGATGTGAGGATGATATGGAAAAAAACAAGTTAGACATCCTCTAGGTGAACCTCTAGTTTTAGACATTCACCTAGAGAATGCGTTAGAAATTTTTATATCGTGTTAAATCTTTCCGAAGACAGCCAACCTGATAGTCTATTTTGAAATCTTGTTAATACAGGTCTTTCATGCCCAAGTGGGACGGTAAGTACAACAAACCACAACAACAATATAGGGATGAGTATGTTTCTTCTCGCTCATTAGCAGTTAGAAAATTCTGCCACAAGTACAATGAGTTTCTAGCTAGACACCAAGGGGATAGGTCTGCAACACAAGAGGAGTATATATAATGGAGAGGAGAACCGTTTAGTCATTTCGAAGCTGCATTGGTAACTGAATCTCGTACCACGAAATAAAAGAGTTTTATTTTATCAATTTACTAGTGTAAGCAAGTTCATTTTATTTATGGATAGTGTTCAATAAGAGATTACGAATCATCATGATTATGATAACCATTCTTTACTTTAGAAATCTTATATACACCACTGGGCATGTATACTATATAATCTTAAACGTGCAATCATGCATCTTTGGTTTACTCATGTAGACCCTCAATGTCCTCTTTACATAAGATTTGTAATTTTCTCTATGACTTTAAATCTTGCCACTTCTCTTGTAAAAAGTTTCTAAACGATCATGCCTAGAACGATGACCTAAAAATAATATGCATTTGATTTCTATGTCTTTGTTCACAAACCATTATTTTGCATCGTCCTTGTTTTCCCATACCAAATTAGTGTAATAGTAGGCAGAAGTATCAGGCTCCAGCAGAGGCATGAGTTCAGGTTGATCCTCACCGAGCGCTTGAACAATCTACAATATATATTGTATTTAATAGTGTTGAACTCACACTGATGATCTCGTAAGAAGTGGAATGGACGAATTTCATCTTCAGAGTAAATTCCTTCATTAACCTTTCTAAGATTTGAAGATTCTTACGTGTTGGTGGGAGTTAAGTTTAGGTCTATAACGAGGATGAATCAAAATTAAGAGGTATTTGTGTTTTATAATTTGATTTCTCTCAAATCACAATTTTATCTAAAAGGAGATATTTTTTTCTTGTTTTTAAAGTTATTGATTTTATTTTGGTATGTTAGAGAAATATGTTGTAATATAACAGATTGATATGATTTATGTCAGTTACCTAAAGTCATGTAGAGACTGATATGATCCTGGTATATATGTGGAAAATAGCAAGTGATGTTTATGTTACAAATATGAAAATGGTTTCTAAAGAGTTTAGTCTTGCTTCCAACATAAACCTCGGAGCTAGTATAATGCTACGTCCTCTACCTTCATGGCGCTGACCTAGTGTCAGCGCCAACCTAATCATCGGTGTTAGCCTAGTGCTAGCGCCTCTACCATCACGTCGTTGGCATAACGTCATCGCCATCTTATGCCTTGGTGCTAGCCTGGTGCTAGCGCTACTAAAATCACAAACTGGCCTAATTCCAGCACTATTTATGCCCGACCTAGTATGAGCCTCCTCCTCGATGATATGAATCACAAATATTCTCCAAGTGAGTCTCTCAGTTGAAATCACTTAAAACGTTATCTGAGTACTCAACTTACTCAATGCTCACGACATCGTTAGAGATCAAAGCTCAGATCATAATACAAAACAGACTGCTCTTAGAATTATTAAAATATAAGTCACTCATAGACTTATTATTATTTTCATCAGACTCACACTAGTCAGTCTATACAGTGATGAGCTTCTGGCCTCAGCAAGTCACGACTATGACTTAATCAAAATAGTAGCAGTTCGTAACTTTACTCTTTTCTACGAGACATCAAACATGTCATAGGAGGATACTCATTAGGGTATTGGTCTAGTGGTTTACATCCTGAGCAGTGTTACTGAATACCCACGATGAGAAAGAATTAAGTCGTGTGAACGTTACTGGATGAAGAGTTAGTGGGCGTTATGGTTTATTTGCCATCTTTTATGAGATCATAGTTCAACAATATAATTAGATCATTTCATTTATTTCCAGACGACAGACTAAGTGTAATCCAACTTTATTGAAGTTCATCAGACTATCATAAATAACTATACCTTCTATACTTGAACTCGACTACAGAGACTTATATTCTTCAACTAGAATTCATGACGCTCCAATCTCATTTTTCTCTTCTTCCCTCCCTAAGATCAACCTATTTCCTTCTTAGTGATAAAAACAAGGTTTTTAACGTCTATTTCTTGACTGAGACTAACTTTGTACGATTTTGATCTCTCGTATTTATGACAATTTATCCTTTCATCCTTTTATATATTTTTACCCTAAAACAGTATTATTGCCATCACTTCCGTACAAGGAAATAATAGTTTTTCTTTACAACAGTGTTTAACAACTATCAACCGGATAAAACTGACCGTTTTTCTTATAGAAATAATAGTTTTCTATACGATTACAATTTGGATTTTGAGGAATTGTAGGTCCATCAAAAAAAAAACACTAAACATGGTTTTTAAGTCTAATGTTTTATAATCCATGGGCATGCTTTCTTACGTCCCCGAGGAATTGTTTTGGTGGAAAACTTTTTCCATGGAAATGCTTTATTTCTCTATGTTACTACTCGGAAAAAAAAAAGAAGTTTAAAGGATTGAGCTAAGGGCTATTGTCTCACATTCCGAAGTGGGCTCACAGCTTGGAAAAAGGTTCATTGTAAAAAGTGTAATGAGTTAATATGGATAATTCAGAATGGAGTGAAATACAGTATTTAATATTGCTATTTTTTAAAAGCATTTTAATATTGCTAATAATATGCTTCGTCCAATGATACTACATAAGCTATACCTGCATTTATCCAAGGTTGTGATAAGATTATGAGTGAAATTAGCTTATTAATTGATATCGAGGGTGAAACCGTTACCGCTATGATTTATGTCGCGAATAGGCTTTTCCTCATACAAATGTACGGTTTTTGACGTATATGTGGTTCAGACGGCACCAACAGAGTACCATGGTATTGAGTTCATTGGTGGTCTGGTGGTGATCTTTTCAGCTTCATCCCTCCTGTTTGAGTGTTGGTACTATTTTCTTAAAGGTAATTAATATTTATACTGAGTTGATACTTTTGACCGAGTTTATTGGGTTAATTAATTATTTTTATTTTATTTCCATATACATCTTGCACAACTAGTGTGAGAGAATAAAATCTAAAGTACACGTGGGTTAAAAACTATTGGAGAAGTAACGAGCTATGGTGAGACGAGAAACACTAGAATAAAGTCTTTTGAAAGTATCGAACCGACAGCTGCAAAATCTTTAAAGATTGATCCTGACAGCATTAGTGCATGACCAACACGTGGGTTGCGGAAAAGTAAGGCACATTGCACAAAACAGATAGTCTTGCTACCTGACCAACACGTAAGTAGCGGGAAAGTAAAGAGTACTGACCAAGACATACAACTTTAATTGCTTGACTGACAACAGGTTGCGGGAAAGCCTGACACAATAAAGAGTAATAATGAGTATCGATGCATGACTGACACGTATCGACTCTACAAGCATCGGAACGCAAAGAATTAAAGCATGATGAATCACTTTAAATAGCTACGTGTGAAACATGCCATGATTCAAACAAGATCACAAGTCATTCCAATCCAAAACAAACTACAAGACCGCAGAAGAAGTGCGGGACAATCCGTAAAGAAACTATGGGAAACAGGCAATACGCAGGCAAGGACTTGCGGAAGGAACGATCAGGCCTTGCGGGAATTGCGAATAGGCCTTGCGGAACTACATATCGCACCAAGAATGGATAAGAATAAATAGGTGGAAAGTAAACTGGTGGGCTCCATCAATTTAGCTATAAATACCAGGCTCATTAGCATAAGAAGGGGCGGAAAAATTAAAGGAGAAATTAGACTGAAGACATTAAAGTAATAGCAAAGGGCTTAGGTATGAAATTTATGTAATTGTTTAGTTCATTTGATTCATGAGGAACTTGATTATGTTTTATATGAAGTCATCTTATTGATGTAGATTATCTCTCTACTATTTTCTTCTGTATAAATATACGAATGATCATATGAATGGATCCAATTATTTTACTTTTGGATGTAAATAATTTTACTGATTGAATCACATAGATTATTGTGTCTTCTCATTTTGATTGTCTAATCACTTTCAAAATGTTATGGTGAGACGATTTATGTTAAGATAATGTACTTTATCAAATTTCACATACATTTGGTTGTGATCCCAAAGATGCTAGATTTTTGGTAATCACAACTAGAAAGATAAAGAATCCAAAAATATATTGAAGAGGTGCAAAGAGGCAATTATGGCGGATAAAGGTGAGGTGTGATAACATGGAAGAACAGAAAAAGCTAAACATTGTAATTGATCCCGAAAATGAAAAATGATTATTACAGACAACTGTCATAGGGTCAAAAGTATTTATACACCCAAGCTCACTCACACCTCACACATTCACGATAGTAATAAAAACATGAGAGTATAAAATGACACTTCTCTTACACTCTGCTAATACCCCCAACCCCCTTTAAGCTGAAGGGAATACTTGAAGTTTGGACTTAAAACAAACCGAGGACCATTGAGCCCCTTGATAAAAACATCTGTAACCTGATCAAAAAAAAAAGACTAATTTTGGATTGAATAAGTTCTTTGACAAAGTGATAATCAATATGGACATGTTTTATCCTGGAATGTTGCACTGGATTAGAAGCAACATAAATAGATTTGATGTTGTGACATCTTTTTTTGGAATAAATGGCAGAGCAAAATGTAAATCCTACAAAATATAACGTATCCAAATAAGTTTACTTTCACTGTGAGCTAGTATATGTACCGGAATCAGTGGATGATCAGGCACTATCAAACTGCTTCTTGGATGATCAAGATATTGGATTCTGACCAAGAAAAATACAATAACTGAATGTAGATCTTTTGTCATCAACATTATTGAAAGTTTGGAATATCAATTCTTATCTGATAGGATTCTGAGAAACCGATATATAATAACCTCAATCGCACGACGTCTACAATGTAGAAGCGGCAAATATGGGTCGAACCCACAGGGTGCGGGAGAAATTATGTAATCAATATCTCTAACAAACTAATCAGAAAAGATGTTTTTTGATTTTTAGAATTGAAAATCAAAACTAAATTAAACTAAACTAATAAAACAACTAAACAAAGAGAGTCAGTAACCAGGGTTTATAGTATCCACCACTATTTCTATTTAATTACTGAAGTGAAACATAACTCCTTAATATTAATTTATTGTCTGTTCTATCGACATCACCTATTATTTGTATTAGAGTCGCAAATATCACTGCGACACCCTAAGCCTGGCATCAAAAGCTCTAAGTCTCAGCATACACCATCAAATTACGTTAGCGAGAAAATTATACCAAACTAAATACTGGCTCACAAATAGTACTTGTAATTCTAAGCATACTCCATCAAATAATTTAACTCAAACATTGAATATCAAATAATAATACAAATATATTTGTGACTCAATTAATTATGCATAGAGGTTACTGTATTGTATAGAACCAGTGAAGCAACAACTAATTTTATCGTTAAATCAATAAAAAATAATCAGGATTAATCTTATTCAAATCATTATAGTCTTTGTGTTAAATTATTTAATTCAATTAGCCTAATATTTCAAATAGTTTCAACATAAAACCCTAATTACAAAGCAACTAGAATATAGCTATAGGTTTTTTAAAATTTATAAAATAAATTAAGAAAAGCAGGGAGAGATTAAACCTATGATGGATACGCGTGAATGTAATCGAATCCTTCTTCTTACCTTCTCTTCGTTTAATTTTATACCGAACAAAAACTTTCAGCTGTCCACCGATAACCAGAAAAAGCTCCCCCTGAAAGACCCCCCAACACAGATAAAACAAGTCACTATTTATACCAACCTTGCTCTGATGCGTAAGCCACTAAAAGAATTAGCCTCCCCCTGACGACCTTGTCACCTTGTCTCTCCCAGGCGTCACTTCCCCAAAAACGAGAGAGAGCTAAACATTTTTTTTCTCTCTTTCTTTTCTGCACACAACAGTTCTTGTCTCTCCCTTCACGCATTTTCACTGAAAAGCCATCACGTCAACTATAAATCTAACTTTCTTTCATTTTATTCTTTGTTCTCGATCCGACCAACCTTAATCCCTTGGTCTTTCAGTTTTCTCACTGTCAGCCAACTTCTTTTATATTAAGAACCTAATAGCCCCACCAAGACCAGGCAGCACCCAACACCACCTATCTGACCGAACTCACCACCTCAACATGCTTCCGTACCAATTCACACTCCAATCTAATACGGCCATTTGATATAATTTTTATCCGTTTAATCGTATTTAGTTAGTAACTTGGATTTTCGGTGTACCACCTAAAAACACATAAAAATAGTAAATTAATATAATAATAAATATAAATTAGACGGTAAAAATATATAAATTATATCAGTATCATTATGGATTCCGAATAGTCTTATTTCATGATTTTTCCAAAGCATCTTCTAAGGTTTCACGAAAGAGAGCTTGGATTCCAAAAAATTACGTAAAATCTGTCAGAAAACCCTATCTCCATTACCTTCTCCTTCTCCTTCTCTTTCTCTCTAGCTTTTGGTTTTCTAATCTTTAAATTTTCATTCTATCAATTTTTATTATAAACCTATATTGATACTAATACTAATAAATAATTATTATTACATAAATTTATTGTTTTATTTTATTTATTTTAATTATCTTTTCATTTTCTCTTAATTTTATTACTTATCCAAATTATAATTAGGTGACTATTTCCACCCTAACATTTTACTAAGTGAAAGGAGGAGGATTTTTATGTTTAATCAAGTGTCACAACCTAGTTTAGCTAATTCAGGTAAAACCCGACCCGATAAGACAAATATAAAAATAAAGGGTATTACATTCTACCACCCTTATAAGAAATTCCGTCCCGAAATTAAGAACATACTTATAACCTCAAAAATTTACACAATATAAAACAATACGACCATACAATTCAACATACAACTAGCTATTCACATGAATTTTACAAAATAAAAAATTACAACTAACAAGAAGAAACAAGCAATACAACAATCAAATCAAACTAGCATGCATAGCGGCACACGAAATAATTTATTGACGGTCCCATTCAAGATCTAAAGCCGAGAGCTCTGATACCAACTTGTAACACCCCGAGTTCCGGACCAAGGTCAAACCCATGTGAAGATCCGAACTCAAGACGTTATGGGTCGGAACGAGACAGATGCGTATATATTTCAGCTAATTTACTTTTCATATCAAGTATAATTGAAATTTTACCTATAACATGAAGGACCCTAACATGAATAGAAGCATATGAATCCACTAATCATAGTTCACAACATTTTCAACGAAACATATTAATTCAGATTACATTTCAAGCGATACAATAAAAGCAATGCAATCACTATGGTACGTATTTTTAGCTTTCACTTCGAACTTCCATGAAATCTGCAAGAATGTCAATTGGAGTGAGATGACGGCTCAGTAGAATATATTCCCTCAATAGATGTGGTAAGATAATCAATATACCAAATAGAACATATACAACAAGGGAATACAACATAACTTTGAGGAATCAATAGCATATTCAAGAAATAATCTCACAATGCAAACAATGTTTCCAGAAAATCCTCAAATTTAGATTTCAATGCACAAGTTCACAATACCAATAATGTTTCCAACAAATCATCTACTTCAGATTTCAACATGAGTTCACGGTACGAGAAAACTTGGTTCGTACAACCACCCATCGTTTGCCTCGTCACAGACAACCGCCATCGATGGATCAGGGGATCATTACCTTATATGTTATTGGGAATCATTATCCATTCGCTCTCGGAAATCATTACCCGCCGTTAGCATGGAACCAAGTTCCATCTAACGGAAAAAAAACATGAACTCATTTTCTTTTCTAAATCATTATTATAAAAATACTACCAAATCATATGAAAATAAAGTAATCATGCCTTTTAGTCAAGCATATATGCAAACAAGAATACATTTACAAACTGCAGACATCTTACACTAATTATTCCATGGTGATAACTTTGTCCGAGCGCCTTAAACTTTTTTTAGTGAACATTCCTGATAATATTATATATACCATATCCAAATTTACATAACTCTAGTGGCTCAAACTTAAGAAATTGATTTTACAAGATAAACATAAAAACTTGGCAGATTACATCATATTACCAGAATATTTATAGTAAATTCATAATATTATTAAGTTAAACAAATCCAACTCATACTGAAAGATAAGACACAAATATATAACT
This sequence comes from Papaver californicum, assembly GCA_023531435.1. Lineage (NCBI taxonomy): Eukaryota > Viridiplantae > Streptophyta > Magnoliopsida > Ranunculales > Papaveraceae > Papaver > Papaver californicum. The sequence continues at coordinate 1,171,650 of JAJJMC010011550.1, forward strand.
TGTGTTCATATCCCAAATTATTATAACATAATTAGGGTTACCTAAATCAATCAAAATCGTGATAAAGAGAAACTGTCCGGAATTTCATAAAATATTATTTAAACTAAAAAAAAAAAATTAACGGTGAATGTACGTTGGATTATGCTCAAAATTTAACCAGTGATACCTACTAATATTATCTATCAATAGAAAAAAGATGATCATCGATCGGAGTTATATCTATACAAATAAATTACAGAAACCCAACAAATATAAAATTATGCAAAATTAAAATAAAAAATACATTAACCAAGGAGAAAGGGATCTAGAATTCTACCTTTTTTATTAGTTACAAACTTCGCTTAATTCTTCTTATCCTTATTCTCCAAAAACCCTATCTCCATCACCTTCTTCTTCTCTTTCTCTTTCTCTCTAGCTTTTGGTTTTCTAATCTTTAAAGTTTCTTTCTATCAATTTTTACTATAAACCTATATTAATACTAATACTAATAAATAATAATTATTACATATATTTATTGTTTTTTTTTATTTTTTTAATTATTATTTTATTTTTTCTTAATTTTATTACTTATCCAAGTTATAATTAGGTGACTATTTCCACCCTGACATTTTACTAAGTGAAAGGAGGAGGATTTTTATGTTTAATCAAGTGTCACAACCTAGTTTAGTTAATTCAGGTAAGACCCGACCCGACAAGACAAATAAAAAATAACGGGTATTACAATGTAACTTGGAACTTGGAATTCTTCCACTATAAGACTTGCTCTTAACCTCAAGACCTAGAGGCAACTTCATTTCTAGTTAGTAATATATTATCAACATACACCAGAGCTATAATAATCAATTTACCTTCATAACAAAAAGCGATGAACCAGCAGCGAAAGCAACAAACTTGAGTGAAAGAATAGCTAGTAAGCTTTTCATACCATATTCTTCTGGGTGCTTGTTCGATCCCATAGATTATGCAGCAAGCATACACGATTAGAGAACTCTACATCTTGAAATCAATGTGGTTGGGCCTTGTACACCTCCTCTTGCAGGTCACCATGTAGAAATGCATTGCTGGCATCCAATTGATTGATAAACCACCCAAACTGCACTACATAGACAAGATAATTGTAATAGTAGCAGGCTTAACTACTGGTGAGAAAGTTTCATCAGAATCAAGACCAGGTTGCTGATGAAATCCCTTAGACAAAAGTAAGGCCTTGTACCTTTCAACACAACCATCAGGATTGTACTTAATCCTAAATACCCATTTGCAACCAACTATATTAGCATTTAGTTTTGGATCTACAATGCTCCAAGTACCAGTTTGTACAAGTGCATTATATTCATTAGTTAATGAAACCCTCTATTTGGGATCACAATTTTCTTTCTAAAACAAGTAGGAACATTGAGTGAAATATCACTCGAAAATACAACAAACAATAAGTGTCTGGTGCTTTCATAGGCTTAGTTTTAAAAATGCCATGTTTACTTCTGGTAGTCATGGCATGATCATTCACAACAAATGTTGGAGAAGATTAAACATATGGTTGTTCCATATGAGCAAGAATAGAAAATTCAGGTAAGATAAGGTCAGTATCAGGACAAGCATTAGTAGTAGCGGAAACAGGAGAAGCATACTCAAGTATGAGAGTGTAGGAGCAGGACAAGTAAAGTTAATAAATGAACTATAAGGAAAAGGTAGTTCATCAAAAATAATATATCCAGATATATAAACTCTACCAGAAATTGGATCAAAACACTTATATCCTTTGTGATATAAACTATATCCAAGAAAACAAAATGCTTACTCCTAGGCTATAGTTTGTTTGATGCATGGTGCGTGTCGTTTGCGCACAAATTAATTAAGATATTTCTCACTAATACTAATAAGTAATATGGCGGTAGTAAGGATCGTTCCCACTATGAGCTATGAATTGTTATTTGTCTTTGACTTCTTATGTAACCAAGATGGGGATTGTAATGAATAAAACTAAGTAAACTAACGAAAGAAAATAAAAACAAATTAAATAAAGATTGAGATCAAAGTGAGAAAATACTGATTAGAGATTTCATCTTCTGTCACCAAACAAGCTCTTCAATCGATTAGATATAACGTTCAATCCTTCTCATATCAATAACCTAGAGCATCCTATCGCAGGCTTACTTCGGCAAAACTCATTGTATCATCAAAGGCGCAAGAGCTACTCTTTGGATCCTTCTCAATGAATAAATTGGTGCAAGAGCCACTCAAGTTTAATCCAATAAAAGAAACGGTATTCGTGAGTTGAGGTTATTCTAAGCAATCCGGCGCAAGATAAATACATATTTAACCTAGGTTAAGCTTCTACACATAACCGCATGGCAACTCCCGTCAACAACATCCCGTCGTTAACAACTATGTTGTGCTGCTTGTGATTAGAGTTCTTCGACAATTCCGGATCTCAAACCCTATTCTAGCTTTAGATATAAACACATGATCATTTAATTTGCAACTTGAACGAGCAAGTCTTCAATCATACATGGTGACTTAAACAGTAGAACATAAGCGATAAAAGAGATCATTAATATTAAAACTAACCAACCAGATTGATTTACATGTCTAGGACTTCCAACTATATCCCCAAACAATAGAACAAAGTTACATACTCATGGATTTACTAAAACCCATGAAAATATACAAAGAAGAAGAATGGTTTCCCCCTAATGGGAAAAACCCTAGGTTTTTGATGTAGAAGATAAGAGATTACTTAAGAGATATGGAATATAAAATATAAAGATATTTTTTTTGAGCCTTAGATATATTCTTTTATAGCCTTCAATGTTTGGCCCTCAAGTATCCTTTCCTTCTAGGGTTTAGAATCCTTCTGGGACCGTGTTTCCTTGATTTAGAAGTCAAAAACGTGTCTTAGAAGTGGCTTACGTCGAGTCATAATCGGTAGACTCGACACCTTCCTTATCTACCAATTGTAAGAGATCAAAATATGAATTTTCCTGTGTCCAAAACTTGCCATAATCAGTAGACTCAATTTCCATGTTATCTACCGATTATTTTGCTGCGTGTTTCGTTATTTTCTTTCGGTTCTTTTGTTCATAACTTCCTCATACTCACTCCGAATGACCTCATTATTTTAGAGGTGGATTCGTCTTCTCGTTCTATTCAAAATGGTATTAAGAAATCCTGGATTTGAATAAGTTAAATTTTGTCTTTGGCCCTTCTCTATTGGCAGAACTTAACTTCCTTGTTCTTTTCGTATCGTAATGAACTCCTTTCTTCTTCTTTGGTTGAATACACTTCAAAAATCCTAATAAAATCATAAGCAAACAAAATCAAAGCATAATAATATGAAAATTAACCAGAAATAAATGAATTAGAGTATCCAAATAATACAATTAATGCACCTATCAAATTCCCCCACACTTGCCTTTTGTTAGTCCTCGAGAAAACTACAAATCTAAACTAACCTAAACTACAACAACTTCATTTCGTTGAGGATACAGTTACACTTAGCATGTGTTATAAGCCTTTAAACCCCTAGGTGTCCCTAGTGGACGAGTTATAGTCTCATGAGGGTTTACAAGAGGTATACCCACAAAACCTAAGTTCTAAATTTCAAATATTCCAGAGCACCTGCATCCAAAGAGCTACAAAGACATAAAGTTTCTGCACACTAACAATAAGAAGTTAGAAGTATAAAGAACATTATTCTCATGCTTAACCCTTGAGTTAGGAGAAAACCACCATATGAAAGAATTCAGGTTCGAGAGTGATCGAATGACTTCTACCTCACCAATAGGGTTTTATGAATTTGACACTCAAAAAACGCACTTTATGGTTCTGACATGTGTTGCAGGCAGGAGTGAAGATAGAAATCGTGCACATGTTGAATGGTGGGAAGAAAAGGTAACCTTCCGAATCATATGAATATGTTATCCCATAGAAACACGGGACGAAAAAGAACCCCTTTTTTTATGATGATATCTAAGAAAGGAAATCGACTACTATATAAGGATGAAAATGCTTACTTACCTTCTCACCCGATCGACAATCAACACCACTCTCACAGCATCCAATAAAAACATTTTCGGTCTTCAACTGTTGATGATGAACTTTTGAACTTCGTAGAACCTTGATAATTTATAACTTTTTCCTCAATTTCTTGTTGCTTGAAACTTCTCTATAAATTTCTTCTTCCCCGCGACCTTATTGAATGAATACAAAAGAAAATATACACTAAAGCAATGATAATCCTTTTTTTTTCTTTCTTATATATATATATATATATATATATATATATATATATTAGAACTTCAAAATAAAATACAAACTGAAAAGTAAAATAAATGAACAATAAAACTACTATGGCCGTGGGATAAGGACGTTACCACTTGATTCTTCACAACTCGTATTGTCTCGATATCATAAACTTCACTAACTCTCATATTTTGATTTATTTCACTTTTGTACACAAGTCTTCAACATGTATATATACTTCTTCTCATTGTATAGTTGCTTTACTTGAATATGAAATTTGCTCTTTCTCGTACTATTGCTTATAAACCTTGGTTGTCTTCAACTTTCCTTCAAATTTTTGATGCTCCGCTTGTTGATGATAATGTGTTTTTATGGACCTGTTGTTGTCAAGAGAATGGTGCCAATTGCAAACAAGACTACAAGATAGAGTTAGCAATTCTGATGGCACCCTCATGATTGATGAAATATCACTCAAGAGATCAAGAAGTAGTGCTGAAATTGGTACGAAGTTGGGTAGCTCATCATTCTACCCGGAATTTGCCTAGATGAAACACTCTAAACGGACAATTGAAGGTTTGATGCCTCACTCATGGGTATTGAATGGTCAACACTCTAACACTAAACTCTCTGCCGTCAGTTTAAGTTCATTTTTGTTATCTTTAGCCTCTCAACAACTAAGCACTCCGAATATTGTTCTCTAATACTTCTAAATTCAATTATTTCGGTTAGAACTCCGTATGTAAACTTAGCTAGAAGTATGGTAAGTGACTCTAAAATCTCTAAAAGTTGGAGGTTTATGCAAAAACTAAAAACTTAAGCTAAAAAAAAACTCTATATATATATGCAAATACTCCCCCACATTTAAACTTTACATTGTCCTCAATGTAAATTGACTCCTCCAACGTAAAATCAAGATGGAAAATCCTAATATGATATGCAAACTAAAAATTAATAGAAAAATATAGAAATACAAAACCAATAGGTTGCCTCTTATGCAACGCTTAGCTTAACGTTCTCAGCCTGACCTTTTGGTTAGCACTTGAAAACCAACAATCTGAAAATCTAGGGATCCACCCAGACAACAATATGCAACTCTAATAACAACTTCAGAAAAATGTTAGCAAAAGATATTAATAGTAAAACCATTATTATATGGAAGTTACCCCCATACTTAGTCCTTTATACACTTGAAATTGTATAGAGAACAAAGAATTCGGGCACTTCTACAGGTTTCTCACGGGTAACATGCATAGTGTTAGAATCAAGCATATCTAATGGTGGATAGTTAAGCAAGATAATCCGTTAGAACTTTAGAAGCACACGACTCCAATCCTAAATGAGGTATTTCCTAAAAGTTGGGTTAACAACTTCTTGAGAAACTACTTCGATTAGAGTAGGATCACTAGAAATATAATTATGCAAAGGATTAGATAAACCTTCCACTATCTCTTTTATTACATGATCCTCATTGTTCTTAAAGAACTCCAATGAATTATTTACCTCATGTGTATTATGGTCATCTATCAAACTTTTCAACCAATCTTCATTAGTCTCTGCCTTAATTAAAATCTCGGCATCAACATTATCATTATAATGCTTGGCAAGCTCAACTGGGTCTTCCATGATATTAATCAATTCGGTTTCATTCTCAAATACTTCATACTCCTTGTCGTCATCAGACCAGAAAGGTTTATACACAAGAGCGTCTTCCATTGTGTACTCCCCAGGAATGTCACTATGAGTTGGTACAAATGATATACTTTCGTAATCATCGTCACTTTCATAGATAACATAAGTTTGTTCCGTGATAATTTTTGTGTTTCTAGTATCAATTGCATCCTCTTCAACACTCTTTACTTCAGGATCATATATTGTGGCGGACTCTATTCTAGCTTCTAGGAATTTCTTTAGAACACTCATTGCATCATTCCCAAGCTCTACCTTTTGAATAGGTGCTTGATCATTAATAAGATCAAGGCTTGAGTAAGCTACACTAGTGTCATCAAATATCCCCAAAGATTGTTTTTTTTTCAGAATCACCATTGATCACATATTCATTATTATGCACAAGAATGTTAAAGAGGTTTTGGATTTGGAACCAAATTTCTTCTTCTCGCATTCGTTCCTTACATCGATCAATGTGCATCATTAAATTCTCTACACCTTTTTGAAGTTCTTGAAGTGATTCATTAATGCCCTTTTGGTGTAGCTAAATTTCTTGTTGAAGTTCTGCTAACATGGTGCACATCTGTTTTTCAAAACTAAAGGAATCATTAGAAGTATGACTATCCTCTCATTTATGGGATTGTTCAATTACATACCCACCATTATAAGGTTGGAATGTATGATAATAATAATATGATTTTTGAATACCCTATTTATAATAACCGCAATCGCACGACGTCTAACTACTAGACAACGATAAATACGGGTCAAACCCACAGGGAGCGGGGACAATACTGCAATCAATATCTCTAATCAACTAATCAATAACAATATTTTTGGATTTTTATAATTATGAATGAAATAATAAAACAAACTAAACTAATAGAAAAACTAAACAGAGAGAGTCGGTAACCAGGGTTTTTAGTTTCCACCACTATTTCTATTTAATTACTGAAGTGAAACATAACTCCTGAATATTTATCTATTGTTCGTTCTATCGACATCTCCTATTATGTTTATTAGAGTCGCAAATGTCACTGGGACGCCCTAAGCATGGCGCATCAAAAACTCTCAGTCTCAGTATACACCATCAAATTGCGTTAGCGAGAAAATTATACGAAACTAATTATAGGTTCACAAATAATATCTGATTATTCTAAGCATACCCCATCAAAGGATTTAACCCAAGCATGAAATACCAAATAAGTAGATAAATATATTTGCAATCCTATTAATTATACGCAAAGGTTACTATATTGTACAGAACCGGTGAAGCAACAACTAACGTTTTCATTAAATCAATAAATCAAAATCAAGAATTAATATATTCAAATCACAATAGTCTTCTGCTTAATAAATCAATCCAAAATAGCCTATTACTCAAAGTGGTTTAAAACATAAAACCCTAGATACAAAATCAATTAGAACATGGAGATGAGTTTCTCAAAACCCATAAAAATAAATTAAAAAAATAGAAAGGAGAGATTAAACCCTTTGTTTGTTGTCCTTTTCTTCCACCTTCGTATTAGCTTATGCATGCCTACTCTTCTCTTTACATCCGCCAACCCAATTACACCTCTCTGCACACATCCCTCAACACCAGCGCCGTCGTCAGAGAAAAAAAAAAATACCCCCAATCCGAATTCTAGCCTCTCTCCCTGTACAATGTCAGATCTTGTCCCCCGTTTCACAGCTGCAATTCCAAACCTCTGTCAGACCTTATCTTTGTCTAAATTACTCCCCCATTTTCTATCAATCACCTTTTTCTCTCCACTTCTCCCTCTCTGTCTCACTTTCTCTCTCCACTTCTCCCTCAATCAGACTCAGCCGCTCTCTCCTTCCACCCGACCTCTCTCCTCCAACTCCCAAAAGATATGCCCCCTCCTCTTCTTTTTTTAATCACTAGCTTTTTCTATCTCTCTCCAATCATTCACCTTCTACACTATGCCACCTCTCTCTCTCTCACACTTGCTTCTTCTCCCTTTTTCTATGTCTCTTTACTCCGTACCTTCACCACCAGACAAAAGAAACATCCATTTGACCGAACATACTTCTCTCGTTTCTCATTACGTCTCTGACTTGCCACATGTGCGCCTCGAGACATTCTTTCTTCTTTTATTCCACTCATGTCAGACATTATTTCCTTTATTCACATGTTAACTTCAGTATTGTTAGATGAAAGAAGTCTTACACTCCCTCAATTATAACCACGTCCAGCCACTGCCTACTCTTCTTTCACCCTTTGTTCGCACACAAAACTCATAGCAAAGTCTTTTTTATGGTTCCTAATTTCAAATCCATAGCCTCATCTAATCACGTGCCTTAGTCACGTCAAGATTTTTCCTCTTGTTACTCAAACAGAAGTCTGACAACCACCACCTTTTCCTGCCCACGTTCAACAACTTTCTCTATCTCTTTGTGCTCTCAAGAAACTCAAAATAAATTCCCCTTCCACTGATGCCTTTAGTCCAGACTGAACTCCAAGTCCCACTTTTTATTCAGCCTCAAACAAATACTCAAAGACACCAGCAAATGGATTCCACTGCCGTCTTTTCTTTAGTTGTTGTCTGAATCTAGTCTTTAGAGACATAAGCAAATAAAATGGTTTTATAGACCTTTTAGGCATATTTAGTTCATAGCTTTGGATTTTACACATACCGCCTAATAAAACAATAAAAATATAGTATTAGTACAAAGCACTAGCAAATATAAATTAAGCGGTAAATATGTATAAATTATGTCCATATCAAATAATCAAAGGGTACGTGGAATTTTGATCATTACCAAAGAATTAGTTGTGATTATACTCCCCGTATAGTTGGAAGTTGTCAAAGGATTGAGATTGAAAACCAAACTGATTACCATTATTGTATACTTGATCTTGTGTACCATACATGTTATTTCCGTAAGGAAACATGATAAGACACAAAGAGTAAAAGATAAAATCTAAATAAAAATCTAAAATCAAAAATAAAAGTGATACCTACAACCTGTATTTTGAATTTACCTCCCGCTTTTAACGAGTGGCGAACTCCTTCAATGAGTTATTCACACCACAAAAACCTAAAAATCTGAAAAACACTTAAAACAAAAACGTAAAATAAAACCAAAAGAAATCTAAAAAAAAAACAATTGCTACTGCTCCCCGACAATTGGCGCCAAAATTTGGTGCGTGTCGTTTGCGCACAAATTAATTAAGATATTTCCCACCAATACGAAAAGTAATATGGAGGTAGTAAGGATCGTTCCCACGAGGAGCTGTGAATTGTTATTTGTCTGTGACTTCTTATGTAACCAAGAGGGGGGATTGTAATGAATAAAACTAAGTAACTAACGAAAGAAAATATAAACAAAGTAAATAAAGATTGAGATCAAAGTGAGAAAATACTGATTAGAGATTTCATCTGTCACCAAACAAGCTCTTCAATTGATTAGAGATAACGTTAATCCTTCTCATATCAATACCCTAGAGCATCCTATCGCAGGCTTACTCCGACAAAACTCCTTGTATCATCAAAGGCGCAAGAGCCACTCTTTGAATCCTTCTCAATGAATAACTTGTCGCAAGAGCCACTCAAGTTTAATCTAACGAAAGCAATGGTCTTCGTGAGTTGAGGTTATTCTAAGCAATCCGGCGCAAGAGCCATACAGATTTAACCTAGGTTTAGCTTCTACACATAACCGCATGGCAACATCCCGTCGTTAACAACTATGTTGTGCTACTTGTGATTAGATATGAATACATGATCATTAAATTTACAACTTGAATGAGCAAGTCTTCAATCATACATGGCGATATAAACAGTAGAACAAAGCGATAAAAGAGATCATTAACATTAAAACTAACCAACCAGATTGATTTACATGTATAGGACTTCCAACTACATCCCCAACAAATAAAATAGAGTTACCTACTCATGGATTTACTAAAACCCATGAAAAATATACAAAGAAGAAGAATGATTTCCCCTAAGGGGAAAACCCTAGGTTTTTGATGTAGAAGATAAGAGATACGGAATATAAATATAAAGATGTTAAAGATGTTTTGTTTGAGCCTTAGATGTCTTCTTTTATAGCCTTCAATGTTTGGACCCCAAGTATCCTTTCCTTCTAGGGTTTAGAATCCTCCCGGGACCATGTTTCCTTGATTTAGAAGTCAAAAACGTGTCTTAGAAGTGGCTTACGTCGAGTCATAATCGGTAGACTCGACACCTCCTTATCTATCAATTGTAAGAGCTTGAAATATGACTTTTCATGTGTCCAAAACTTGCCATAATCGGTAGATAACTTGACATAATTGGTAGATAACTTGACATAATCGGTAGACTCAATTTCCATGTTATCTACCGATTATTTTCCTAAGTGTTTCACTATTTTCTTTCGGTTGTTTTGTTCATAACTTCTTCATACGAACTCTGAATGACCTCATTCTTTTTACGTTAGCTTCATCTACTCGTTCTATTAAAAATGATATTAAGAATCCTGGATTTAAATGAGTTGAATTTGGTCTTTGGCCTTCTCCATTGGCAGAACTTAACTTCCTTGTTCATTTCGTGTCGTAATGAACTCCTTTCTTCTTCTTTGGTTGAATACACTTTAAAACTCCTAAGAAAACCATAAACAAACAAAATCAAAGCATAATTATATGAAAACTAATAAGAAATCAATGAATTAGAGTATCCAAATAATACAATTAATGCACCTATCAATGCATAAGGTTTTAAACATGGAAAGTAAGCATATGCAAAAACTTTAAGAAAGTCAGTCATGTTTTTGGTGAAATAAAGTATCATAAGGTGATGAGTAATTTAGAGACCTAGTAGTAGCATGTTAATCAAGTAGTTAGAAATGTGAAATTCCCCCACCCAAAACTTATCAGGTAAACTAGCTTGAATGAGTAAAGTTTTGCCAACATCCAAAATAATTTTATTTTTTACCTCAGCAACACCATTTTGTTCTGGTTTGTGAGGGCAAGAGAAGTCATGATGAATCCCCTTAGTGAGTAGAAAATATTTTAGAGCAGTGGCAATGAATTCACCACCACCATTGTTCTTATTAAAATAACAAGTAAAGAGATTAATTTTTCAATTTGTGCAACAAAATTAATTAAAAAGTGGAAGAAAAATCAGATTCATTAGCCTATAGAAATATCCAGCAGTACTTTGTACATTCATCAACTACATTAGCATAATAGACAACACCGGAAAAATACTCAATGTAACATGGACCCCAAAGATCCATATGCAAGAGTTCAAGAGGTTTAGTTGCATAGGATTGAGATAAAGCAAATAGAAGTTTATGACCTCGACCTAATCTGCACTCATTACAAAAGACAAGTTCATTTAACACAGTAGAGATATTAAGATGCTTACACAATTTTTGTTGAGTTTGAAATGATGGATGCCCAAATCTTTTGGTAGAATTGCATTAATACCGCTTGGTGTGATAATGTAGATAGAAAATGGATTGGATAAAGACTATTCTTATGTGGCCCTTGAAAAAGAATCTTCCCTGAGGTCAGATTCTTCACAAAGAACCCATAAGAATTAAAAGTTAAGAAACAATTTTTATCACTAGTGAATTTATGAACTGGAAGAAGATTATGAATAACTTTGGCACTAGTTGAATGTCCTTGTGTAAGAATGAATGATCATGCGTATGCTTACTACCATAGTGTGTAATAGGCATGCCTTCTCAATTAGCAGTTCATATCAATTCAGAACCATCATAAGGAGATGAGTTGGTGAAGAAATAAGCTTCAAAAGAAATATGATTGTTGTCTCCACCACCGGTAATCCATTGTTCATCATCAAAAATGTCAGCAGCTGCTAACATAGCTTGTAAATTAGCAGAAGGAGGTCTTCCTTGATAAAAGAATTGAAGTATTTAATTGCATTCCAATATAGTATGACCACTCTTTGTACAAATCTGACAAACAATATGAAAAGTATAACCACGACCATAAGAAGGTCTTGAGAACAAATTTGGATTTGGAAATATACCTCATCACGTCCATGAAATTTGGATCTGCCAGATTGAGGTGGACTGACAGATGAATTTCCTTGAAAACTAGGTTTGTAACCTTGAAAGGTCTCATAGAAGCAGCGAAGGCCTTAGCATCTGAATCAGCTTTAGTAGCAGCAATGGTAACTGCCTCTTCACTCTGCAGAAAATTATGTAACTCCTTACTTGTAACAAGTGGATTTCACATTCTTATTGAAGTACATAAGGCAGCATATTCTGATGGAAGACCATAGAGTACAGCAACAACAAGTTCATTATCATTCATTAGTGAGCCGACAACAACAAGTTGATTCTGAATGTGTTTAACGTCCATCGTAAATGCATTGATATTAGATCCAACAACTTTGAGACTTTGTGCGAAGCTGAATGATATATGTTGAAGATGTATGAGCAAATCTCTGCTGAATAATATCCCATAAACCTTTAGAAGTATCAACATAACCAATAATAATATCAGAAATTGTTTATTGAATCCATATAATTAAGGTAGAGTTGTTTGATTGTTAATCATTCTATAAAGGATTCACTATGTTGTTATTAACATTTCTTCTAGTTGTGTATTTATCAGAGCAAACACAATAACCATCAATGTATTTCATTACTTGAAATTTTCGGAAAAAAAAAGAAGAAGAATTAATAATTTTCAAGTAATATCATTGTCATCTTTCAGTTTTAGATGTGTGATATGAGCTATGGTATTAAGTGGTAATGAAGAAATACAAGTTTCATCCTTTTTAGAATAGATCAGATCGAAAAACTTAAGAAATAAAACTGAAGTGAAGTTAATTGAAGAAACGACACAATTTTAACAAATTGAAGTAATAAAACCAAATTCAAACTAGAATCAACAAGATCGAAGAAATTTGAGATGAATTTAGATCGAGAGTGAGTAGATCAGGAAGATTTGAAAACAAGATCTAAAAAATTGAAAGAAATGAAGGAACAGATTAACAGAATATCTTCATTGATTACCCGAAGAAAAATCATAGGTTCAATAATGGCGGATCGAAGATTGAATTCAAGCTTTGTAAATCTGATATCATATGATAACATGGCAGAGCAGAGAAACTATAAACATTGTAATCGAGAAAATGAACAGGGTAACAGTCACATGGTGAAAGTATTTATACACCCAAGCTCACACACACCTCACACAATAGCAGTAACAAAAACATAAGAGAATAAAATGACACTTCTCTTACACTCTGTCAGTAAGGTCATCATAATGGACATAGTGTTGGACAAAGATCATAACAATTATCATGACTTAATACAAGCCAAGTTGCGCATGGATCTTGATATGATGAGTTCATGAGGTAGGATAAGGACTAAAGAAGATTGGAAAAACTTGCTCGAGATGTCCGAGTTTACAAGGCATGAAATCATTCCCATTCTCGCCATACAATCTGTCATTGTTGTTTATCCTTGATGAGCCTCTTTTCATCATGTGTTACTTATATGTTGTTGATGTATGTTTATTTGCAAGATCGATAAAGGGGATACCAGTACTTATGGAAGTGACACCATTCTATGTGAAACGAAACAATTCTAACCACTTGATCTCTGGATTGGTAACCTATTTATCGATTATGTTTATTTGACTTTTTCTTACGTATAATAAAAGTAGAACCTCATGATATATACTACCTAGTACCTACGTCACAGGAAAAGAGTTACTGTATTTTTAGTAATACTAGTATTATCTTCCTCCGCATTGGTCCATAGGCACAAGGGAGGTTGAGGTTCTGAAACCCTCAGTAATATTATATCTGTCGCTATATCTATTTCAGTTGTTGTTAAACAGTATTTCTGTTATTGTTATTTAGTTAACAGATTCTATCTTGTTTCTGTTAGTAGTATTAGTTGAGTTTTTGTTACAGTTTTTGTTATTCCTACAGCTGTGTTAGCTATCCTTTTCTATCTTTTGTTTCTTATAAATAGTGAATGTCTATAACAAACACTTTATCTTTTATCAATAATATCATTACCATATTTTCTCATGGTATCAAGAGGGAGAAAGATCCAAAATCATAACTTCAATTCTTTCTGATTTTACTCAGAACAACTTCATAAATTTTACAAATCAATTTCTTCTGATATTTTGTCTCAGAACAATTTCCAAATTTCTTTTGATTCTTCATCAGAACAACTTTCTTCTTTGTCTTGTTTACAGTTCTTTAATGGCGTCACAATTTATCGCTTCCGGTACATGGCTAGATCTAACACCTCTTCCATTCAATAACATAAATCATTTCATTACAATCAAACTTGATTCTTCAAATTACATTTTATGGAGAAATCAGTTCATCAATGTACTTATGAGTACGAATTTATTAAGATTTGTTGATGGATCTGTTGTTAAACCACCAAAGTTTCTTCCAAATTCTGATAGGATTAATACAAGTTTTATAAAATTTGAGAGGTTGGATAGATTCGTTATGGGTTGTATAACATCAACATTGTCAGATTCTCTTCAAACTGATGTTTCTGGAATAGATTCTGCTTATGCAATGTGGAATCATTTAAATCAAATTTTATGGAGGAATCTTTTTCAAGAAGATCAATGCTAAAGAACAAAATTTAGAATTTCAAGAAGAATTCTCTATCTGTTATGGATTATCTCAATGAGATTAGAGCAATTTCTGATCAACTAATTGTTATTGATAAAAAGATTGTTATGCATACATTGGATGGTCTTGGACCTAATTTTGATCAGTTAATTGTTATGCACACATTGGATGCAAGATACTCCTTTCACTTTCTCGGGGATTAGATCTCGTTTTTTAAATCATGAGCAGTGGATTCTTAGTAGGCAAGAGACATCACCAACATTTCTTGATTCTACATCTACTACTGCATTTTACACTAAAAAATCTGGTAACTCTAATTCTTCTCATTCTTTTACTAAAAATATGATACCTCTAAGCCAAAATTTGAGAAAGGTTCTTCATCTACTCATAGAGATTCTTCAACACATTCTATTTTTATGGATTATTCTACTATGGAATGTCAGATCTATAGGCGTATTGGTCATTCTGTTGTGAAGTGTTCTTATAGATACACTGCTTCAAAGTATTCTACTCTTAAAGCAATTGAAAAAGCTTTCTCTATTTTAAAATTATAGGAACCATCTCAAGATCTTGAAGATTCTGACACAACACCTGGAAATGAACATGTTGCCTTTACTAGTGTAGTACTACTTCACCATCTTTATCTCATATTGCTCATGATTGTGTTCAGTGGTTACCTGACTCAGGTGCAACCACACATATGAGCAATGATTCTCAATTACTTCTAAATAGTATTCATTATAAAGGTATAGATAAATTAATGGTTGGTAATGGGGAATACATTCCAATTTATTTAACTGGTGAATCTAGTGTACCAACAACAACTTCTGAATTTAAGCTTGGTGAAGTCTTGTATGTTCCTAAGATTGCTCAGAACTTACTATCTGTTGGTAAGTTTGTGAAGGAGAATTCTTGTTCTATAACATTTCTCCAACTGGATATGTGATCAAGGATTTACACGCTAACAAGGTCTTGG
Source organism: Papaver californicum (assembly GCA_023531435.1). Classification (NCBI taxonomy): domain Eukaryota; kingdom Viridiplantae; phylum Streptophyta; class Magnoliopsida; order Ranunculales; family Papaveraceae; genus Papaver; species Papaver californicum. Next base: position 1,187,127 of record JAJJMC010011550.1, read on the forward strand.
ACGAGGGAGAAGAGAAGAACAATCTTTATCCAATTAAAACAATTATGCCTGCAAATGCACCTCATCCATTACTCTCATTTTTTATAATATAAGCACCAGCTTCAATATGGCATAGCAGACTTGGTCACTTGTCATCTAAGGTTCTCAAGCGACTTCAAGAAGAGAAGTGCATCAAAGTGGTTGGTTATGATGCACAAGGCATATGTCAGCATTGTCAGTTAGGTAAGCATACTAAACTTCCTCTTAGTATGTCAACAAGAACTACTTCTGCTCCACTAGAAATTGTGCACTGTGATATTTGGGGACCTGCACCAACATTATCTTGTTCAGGTTATAGATACTACATCATTTCCATTGATGATTTTAGTAGATTTAACTGGATATATCCTATAAAGCTTAGAACTGATAGCTTAGCAAATTTTCAATATTTTAAAGCCATAGCTGAGAAAAAAAAATTCAACTTCCATCAAGATATTTCAATGTGATGGTGCCTTGGAGTTGGTAAAAGGTCAGTTTAAGAGCTTTCTAGATACATATGGCATTATGAAGTCTTGTTCCTGTCCCCACACTCAACAATAAAATGGTGTTGGTAAGAGGAAAAACAGGCATGTTACAGAGATGGGTAACACTATGAGTTTTCAAGCTTCTCTACTTAAGAAGTTTTGGATTGAAGCTTTTCTGACAGCTGGTTATATCATTAACAAAACACCATCCAAAATTTTGGTTTATAAGTCACCTTATGAAATTCTTTTTTATAGATTGCCAGATTATTCTTTTCTTAAGGTTTTTGGATGTGCATGCTATCCAAATCTTACTCCTTATAAAAAAGATAAACTTAGTCCAAAGTCCATATTGTGTATCCTTTTGGGCTACAGTTATTCTCACAAAGTTTACAGGTGCTATGATGTTGTAAAGAAGAAGGTTTTTATATCTAGACATATGACATTTGATAAACACAAATTTCCTTTCTCTAGTGCCAGCATTTCTGCCGATTCTTCAATCTCTGTACCAGAATCCACTTTTACTATTGCAGTGCCAGATGAAATACTTCAATTTGCTCCTACTTTGCCACAAACTCCAGTTTCAGATCCAGTTGTTTCTGACACACCAACTATAATCTCACATGTGCATGGTAATACTCCTCTTGATATTACAGGTAACTCACCTAGCTCTCTTATTGCATCAGCTCCCACTATCATTCCTACAACAGATCTTGTTCCTCAAAGGATTACCAGATCAATGACAGGTATTCATCATCCTAAGACATTACCTTCTGATTTTGTATCTCATTTTAGTATCAATCATCAAATTCCTGTAGCTTTTGCTGCTGATAGACACGTTTTCCTGTCTAATTTGTCCTCAATTTGTTCATTGCTAGAGCTTGATTTTGTGTTAATAATGTGATTTTATGTAATTGCAGGTATTTTGGTGGAATAAATAAATATGGAAAAAGTGGCTTAAAGTGCTAGAAATACCCTTATCAAAAGTGTTAAAGGCACCCGAGATTTTGTTAAAGGCACCCTCTTAAATTGATTAAGGCACCCATGCCCAAATTCAAATAAAATGCAATGGCGGGAAAATCTGGTTATATTCTGTTGAGATTCTGGGTATAGTTTTCACGTGATTTTTGGGCTAAAAATAATAGAGAATGATTGCCATGATCATTTCATACCAGAAGATACGTGAAAATCAGAAGAGAAATCAATCAAAGCATGATTCCAGGAAAATATTGTTTTCTCTCTCTCGAGGAAGATATTCTCGGAAATTATTTGAATGGGAGAATATCTTCCCATAACTAGTATCTCATCGCTATTAATTCCCAGAAGAGATGAAGGAAGGAGAATCAAGAAGAAAACAAGAAGAAAAGACCAGGAATTAGAGAGATACAGGATACGATATTTTTTTCCTGTAAATGAAAAAATATTTGAGAATTTCTTGATCTTTGGTGTATAAATAGGTTGGGTTGAAGTCAAAAAAGAGGGAGATATCTTAGGGGTAGGTTCAGAGAGGCATAGAAGCTCGAGAAAACATTCCAGAATTTCTGCTGCTACTGGTGCACGAAGAACAACAAAGGTGACAGAATCTTCAAGCAAAAGGCGACGGAATCTTCATCCAGTTTGTGATAGAATCTCTATCTTGTTTGCAACGATTATATCAAATCAGCAACATTTGTTTTCAGAGCCTCGGTGACAGTGAATCTGTAACGCATATAATCGTTGCAAATTCACTGCTTACTTTATTTTTTTCATTTTTCATCATTTGTATACATCTCGAGCAATGAATTATAACTCTGAGCAAGTGATAAATATGAGGAGCTAAACCCCATCTCTGAGGCGACGGTGGAAGCTATTTTTTTCAAAAAATTATGTGGTAATGTTTATTTAATTAATTTATGCAATTATTTTATGATTGTTTGCCTTAATTAAAAATTGATTTAATAATTTTTATAGAGCAATTGTGATTTCGTTAGATGGTATATGCTTTGCCTAGGGTTTAGATATTCCATGTTTTTGTTATACAATTGTTACTTTAAGAATTTACTTATTGCAACATTTGAAAATCAAATTAAAAGTTATAATTGCATAATTATAATTATTGAATTTAATTATTATAAAAATTGGAAAAATAGTGGAAACCTAGCCTCAGTTTGCTCTCAACTTTGTTGTGAATATTATTTTCATATTTTGTGTATATTTTTAGTTTAAAATTAGTTTATTAAAATCTAAAATCAGTCTTCACAAGTTCGAGAGAACGACACTCTATTTACCACTATTTACAAACACATCAGCTGCCCTCCTATCAACTCCACTAGAGCCCAGAACTTTCAAAAAAACTATTAAGAATCCTAGTTGGATAACTGCTATGAACAATGAATATGATGCTTTAATGAGTAATGAAACTTGGTTCAAAGTTCCTTATGATCCAACAATGAATGTTCTCGGATGTAAGTGGGTATACAAGCCCAAGCTTAAGGATGATGATTTAATTGACAGATTTAAAGCAATGTTAGTGGCAAAATGATACCATCAAGAGGAGGGTATTGACTATAATGAGACTTTTTCACCAGTTGTTAAAGCTACAACTATAAGATTTGTACTCATTCATGCTTTAACAAATAAATGAAAAGTCAAACAGCTAGATGTCTCCAATGCATTTCTGCATGAAGACTTAATTGAGGATGTGTATATGAAACAACCTCAAGGTTATATTGATGCTTCTAATCCTACTCATGTATGTCATCTCAAGAAATCACTTTATGGACTGAAACAGGCTCCAAAGGCATGGTTTGAGAAGTTCAGCAGCTTTCTCATTCAATATGGGTTTATTGGTTTAGTTTCTAATAGCTTTATGTTTCTTTTCCATTTTGGAAATGACAGATTGATTATCTTACTTTATGTTGTGATATTCTTCTAACTGGCAGCTCTCATTCTTTGATTTTTGATCTTAGTACTCAATTTACAATGAAAGATCTGGGAGAGTTACATTACTTCTTGGGTATTGAAGCATTGAGAGATACTTCTGAGAATTATATTCTTCTCACTCAAAAAAAGTACACACTGGACTTGCTCACAAGGTCTAAGATGCTAGAACCAAAACCTTGTAGCACTCCAGTTATTAAAGAAAAGAAGGCTTCCTTGTTTGATAGAGAATTGCTTGAGTCTCCTAAGGATTACAGAAGCTTGGTGGGATCCTTACAATACTTAACAATGACTAGGCCAGATATATCCTTTGTTGTCAGTTATGTCAGTCAAGTCATGCATGCACCAAGAGATGTTCATATTAACTTGGTTAAAAGGATATTTCTCATATTTCTTAAAGGCACTTTGGGTTATGCAGATTCTGATTGGGAAGGATGTCCAGATACAAGGAAATCAACAGCTGGTTATTGTGTTTTCCTTGGACATTCTCCTATTTCTTGGTCATCCAAGAAGTTACCCACTATTGCGAAGTCTTCAGAAGCTGAGTATAAGGCTCTGTCAATTTTGGCAACAAAAGTTATATGAGTATCTTTCTTACTTGATGAATTGGCAAGTCATTTGACTAAGCATTTTTCTCTCTTCTGTGATAATATGAGTGCCAGAAGCCTTGCTCTTAATCCAGTATTTCATTCAAGAGCTAAACACATTGAACTGGATTTTCATTTCATAAGAGATCTTGTTGCAGCAGGATGTGTTGAAGTTCAGTTTGTTCCTTCTCATGAGCAAATAGCTGACATCTTTACTGAGGGTTTACCTACTCCAGCTTTTGCTTCTTGTCAGATCAAGCTTTTGCATTGTTCCCATGCTTAGTTTGAGGGGGAATGTTAAACAGTCTTTCTATTAATGTTAGTTAGTTAACAAATTCTGTTAGAATCTGTCTTGATTCTGTTAGTAGTATTAGTTGAGTGTCTGTTATTCCTACAACTGTGTTAGTTATCCCTTTCTATCTTTCTGTGTCTTATAAATAGTGAGTGTCTGTAACAAATATTTTATCTTTTCTCGAAAATATCATTACCACATTTTCTCAGTTTTAATTATTGTTTTCCATTATTCATCAAATATGAGATATGGATTTGTGATTGTCAACAACAACAAAAATAAAAGGAATATTTTTAGCAATATACTGTAAAAAAAGATTTATTGAATCCAAGCAATATTTCGTTTTTCATGTGAACTAAGAAAACTCGCCTGTGCTTCAAAAATAAAAACGAAAACTCACCTGAAAATAAAATTTAAAGAGTCTCGTAAATACCTGTTGGAAGATTAAAAGAAAACTATCCACCTAATTCATCAAAAGCACTGCCTCTAGTTCGTCAAGTGAAAGACTCAAAATACCTTAATTAATAGTTGTGGTTGCTGGTGTTTTTCTGAAACATTTGGCGAGAGAAGTCCATTCGGGCTGCTTAGCTTCTTCATCGCGTAATTAACTATTCCCACGAGGGTCTTGATTTTGTCGGCTGGTGGGCATGATGGTCATATGATACAATGGTCAGCCCAACATTGAAAAACTCAACTGACTTATGGATGCACCCCTTTTTTGGTCTTTTCCTGCATTTGGGTAGAGAAACTTTATAATTCTGTGTCATCCATTAGCCAAACAAAATTGACTTTTGTTGTGTACTTTCTACTCTCTGTCATATCTATAAATTACACCATATAAACTTGAAGAGATTTCAAAACACACAACACATCCCAAACACAAACATACCACCCTTTGTCAACAAACACAAATACAGATATAGCATGGGCAGTTTAGATGCCAAACCAGCTGAAACACAAGAAGTTGGCACCAAAGATCAAGCTCAATTATGGAATATAATCTTTGGTTTCGCCGATTCTCTTGTTCTACGTTGCAGTAGAGATTGGCATTGCAGACATTATCAAAAACAATAATGGGTCAATCACACTAGCACAACTTTCGTTGAAACTCCCAATTCCAAAAACAAGAAACTTGTAATGCTCGAGCTGTTGATAAGGTTTACTCACTTAAACCACTTGGTACTTTACTTTTAAGGGATGCAGAAAGAAGTATGGTGCCAATGATGTTAGGCATGACACAACAAGATTTCATGGTTCCATGGTATTTTATGAAAGAGGGTTTAGAAAATGAAAGTACGACGGCATTTGAGAAAGGAATGGGAACGAATATATGGACTTACTTAGAGGGCCATCCTGATCAAAGTCAGTTGTTTAACGAAGGAATGGCTTGAGAAACAAGACTTCTAACTAAAACTCTAATTGAAGATTGTAGAGATACTTTCAAAAGTTTGGATTCTCTTGTTGATATTGGTGGAGGAAATGGTACAACTATTAAGGCAATCTATGAAGCTTTTCCTCATATAAAATGTACACTATATGATATTCCTCATGTTATTGCTAACTCTCATGATCACCCTAGCATCGAAAGAGCTCCCGATGATATGTTCAAGTCTGTTCCCAGTTCTCAAGCTATCTTACTCAAGGTGAGAATTCTAACTTAATTTCCAACCACTACTCTTTTAGAGATGACCGTTCTACTAAAGGATGGATGTTTGTCTTTTTAAAATTGTAAAACAGATGATATTCCATGACTGGACTGATGAAGAGCGTGTCAACATTCTAAAGAAGTGCAAAGAAGCAATACCGAAAGAGACAGGGAAAGTGAGTATAGTGGATGTAGCACTTGAAGAAGAATCGAAGCATGAACTTACAAAGACGAGATTGAGTCTTGATATTGATATGTTAGTAAATACTAGTGGTAGGGAGAGAACTGCAGATGATTGGGAAAATTTGCTCAAACGTGCAGGCTTTCAGTCTCATAAGATCAGACCTTCGCGCTATCCAGTCTGTCATTGAAGCCTTCCCATAGTAAAAGCTCAAAGGAGTACTTTGCTTCTTTCTCTGAGAAGCGAATGCAATTCAATACTCAACAATAAGCCATCTTCAACTAAGGAGATGTTTTCCTATTTCCTACTGTTTTTTTTTTCTTTCCATTTTCCCTTTCTGGCCTTACTAGGCCATTGTTTCTGTTGTTCTTGCTCCTATTTTAATTGAAAATTATATTTTCCTTCGCAAAGTGGAACACCTCAAACCAGCACAAAGCACACTAAACTTCTCTACAAGCTTGTTTTGCATGTGAAAGTGAATCAATGGAGCAAATACAAAAACTTAATGGGAATCAAGGTAAATAATGGCGAGATTGTGTTCTTCAGCAAAAATGGTAGGCACAATGCAAATCACAATGTAGATAATAACCAGCAATATACAAATGGAACATGTAATCTGGGGAAAATAGGGCAGTTAAGATAATGAGTGCATAAGCTCAAAAGGCTGACCCCAAGTCTAAGTGTTAGGGAGTGTAAAAAGTTAAAGTATTTACACAGATAAAAGACAGAGAAGTCTGTGCGAAGCTAAGAATAACAAGAAATGAGTTCAAAGCTCAAAAAATTAAGAGTGTATTACTGATCTGTTACCAAGTTGTGATTAAAGGAAACAAATAAAGCCTATTCTAGTACTCGTTGAAGAAAAGAAAGCTCAAATCAAGCGGCCGGCTTCCTCCCTCAAAAGATGTGGATGTTTTACCCCTGAATGTGCTGAAATTAATCAAAGTATCTAGATTAGTTACAATAACTAAATGATAATCATATGGCAAAGAAATAAAAATGATATAAGATGGAGGAGATACTACAGAGTATGTATACCTTAGCAGCAACAGCTATTCCAGACACACACAAACATGCCAAGGCGTGATAAAAAAAATTCTGCAATGCAAATGCCGCAGCTGATGCAAAAAAACAATACCAAACCCCTTCTGTGAAACCAGATGTATCATTGCCATACGTAACCACCACGAGACAGACGAGACAGACAAACACCGAACTCAGAAAGATCAAGCTAGCGATACTTTGCATCTCATAAACAAGGAAAGCCATCAACCCAGTCACAGACGTTAAGACCCTTCGTGTTATTACCTTGTCTACGCCATTTCGCCTAGCGAAACCAACACACCGCAATAGTATACGTTCGTATGTATGATTCACCCATACCAGCCTGGCATAAACAGTAATTATGACTGTGCCACACATCAACGTAAGATTCGGATACTGTTCACATAAACGACACATTCCATTCTTGAAACCCTCTATCTTCTTAACCACTATATCAAACCCAGTAGGCAATGGTTCATTCTTGAGTTGAAAGAGGATAAACAGCGATACCAGAAGTACAAGAACCAGAGCAGCGTGAAACTTCTTAATCATGACGTCCTTGACATCCAAAGCAAACGAAGTAAATCAAACGAGAAGATGATAATGTAGTAATGAATAATTTACTAACCACCAACTGTTGACTACTTATTAAATTGCAAGAGAAAAAAGAAAATTCATTTAGACATCAAATCAAACAAATAAGAATGCTCAAAATTGAAGATTCAGTTTCACAAGAGAGATGAAGTTTGTATTGATTGAGTAAATTTTAGAGTAGAATTAGTGAATTGGGCTGTATTCAAGAGTGTGTCGTTGATCAATTCCATCATTCTCACTGGTAGATGAACTAAGACCCTGTCTGTTGAAACTCATCCTAGGAAATGGTTCTACATGATTTGACTAATATTCACATTACAAAATCAGTAATACATTGGCTCCCAATGAGTTTCACAAAGTAGCTAGTTGACTATTAAACACATCAAACTTACTGAACTACCAAACTGCATTCATATTGCTTTCGGTACTAATTTCATGTATCAAATTCCTAGCAATAAATTGGGAAAATATGGATACACAATGCTTATTTACCCCCAAAGGATATAAGTAAACAAGTTCGTTACAGAAAAGAATGATCAAACTTGAAGATTCAGGTTCATAAGTAAAACTTGTTCAAACACCAAGTGTGTTGTTGAACAGGTTCATAATAGGAAGTGGATCTACCTACATGATTTGACTGACATCCACTCAACTTGCAAATTCGTGATTCTTACCATTTGGAAGTGTATCTGTCTATGACAATGTTTGCAAGTAAAAGGCGTTAAGGATTGTTCCTCAACAGACGGTTTATTTGCAACCAAATTCAGTAGATACATACTCAAATGAGTTTCACAGGTAGTAAGTTTAGTGATTGTTAGAAAAATCGATCTTAAGTCTGAAACTATTAAACTGCATCTCACTCACACTACTACTAATTCATCCCCCAAAAACCTTGAAAATCCAGGGTATGATATCTGAGGCCGTATGCTGGATAAGTAAAATCTCTACACCAGATTAAAGATAAGTAACAACAACAGAGTAACTACTGATCATTTTAAAGTTCAATCCAAAAAAACTTACCTCTCTTTTGCTCTTCTTACCAAGGTTTCTTTGCAAGTCACACCTGAAAACACAAACAAAACCTTCAAAAATGGAGGAACATACACAGAAATCAAAACTCAGAAGATGGAAATCAATAATTACTCTAATTTCTTCTTACCTTATGCTTTTCATCTTCTAAGGAGGAGGAGGAGGAGGAGGAGGAGGAGGAGACAAAAATGAAAAAGTAGGGGTAAAGGGAATTTTCTCAGAGGCGGTTTCATTTGATATAAAAAGAAAAGGAGAATTCATTTTGGGAAAATTTGGGGAATGGGGTTTGAAGGGAATCAAATTAGTTTGCTATTTTCAGCAAAAAGAAATCCCTTAATAAAAAAAAATCATTTCCCGCTATTTTGTTTAGGTAGGAGTTGTTTTGGGCCTGTTGAAAGCGCTCTGGCCCAATGAAAGTTGCTTGATATCCAGATTGCAACCCCAATCCTTGTCGTGCGCCCTATCTCTAGTGATTCGGTATGCTCCAGTACATCGTATCCAATTTTTGATTTAGATGCCATAAATCGTCATAAAATGTTTTCGATCCATCTTTAATGGTATGGTATTCACATCCCTATTGAGGCCTTGGTAAAACAACTGCGATCATTATCAGCTTCCCTTGGAAAGTTATTGTTGGTAATTCCCAAAATATTGGTGGCATATTTGATTCAGACGATCATATATGGATGCCTATATAAGTAACGTTCTTCTAGAAGGATATTGTTATTACGTCCAAACCTAGATATTCCAAGCGAATCAAATCCCTATCTTTTTGCATATGCTCAACACCAAAAACCGGTTTTGTGATGTTCTGGAATCATTTAAGGTACTAAAGTTCATTAATATCATGTTTAAATCATATTTAAGCCAACTTCAGCCCACTGATGGAGAGACGTAACCCTGAATTGGGGTGTTTATGTTACTGCTCAATGTTGAGTAACTGGTAAAGAATTTTGAGTTATTTTGTAAAGGCCACTCCTCTATGTACCCCTAAAAGTAATAATGGTACCTTTTATCTCAGGACCCCCAAGGTTTATCTTGCTACCCATCAAATCTATTAAACATGTATACCTCCGATTCCCAAAGAAACACAAACCCAATGAAAAATAATCAGTGGTTTTTCTTCCGATTTTGATCAGACTATATCCTTTCTTCGTCATTTTTATCCTAATAAAGATCAATTATTCATACAACCAAACATGTCTTGACATCTATCAATCTGCCCCACCACCGTTATCATCATCACCTCCACCTCCACCTCCACCACCATCATCATCCCGATCAAAAATATCAAATCCAAAATCTTACTCTTACGCCTCACAATAAATCCATAATGGATCACAACCATCGATACTCTTTCTCACTCACCTACTTAAATCCTCTCTACACCACCACTATCATAATCAACTTTTTTTTTAATACCCAACAAATTCACCTTCTTGTCCATCTCTATTAAAAATCTCAAACGAATTCCATTTTGATGAATACTCAATTGGGTCTAAACCTAAGTTGGAAAAAAAAATGTGAATAATGGAACTAGGGTGTATAGGAAGGTGAATTTCATAATGGAATTTGTTCAAGGAGGGGTGCGTATTACTACCTTATGAGGGAGAGATATTGTGATTACCAAAATTTTGAGTTCTTGGATCAAATATCAAATAATGAAATTGAAATATATCAAAATCAAAAATTCAAATATGTATCAACACAATGATTTAACGTTGTTCGACAATTAAATTGTCTACATCCACGGGTGATAAAGATTTGGATCATTTTTTATTCATCCTTACATGTTACAGAAGGATATCATGCTATATAATTAGAGTCAAACTAATCAAAGAACAATTGAACTACGTAATTAACATAACTTTTAAACCTAAACTCTTTGCTCTAATCATATTCCTTTTGTCTAATTTTTTCCCAAATTTTTCAGTCAGTCTTTCTGTTCTAGAGTTTGGTATTTATAGCAAATACTATGGGTCCCTCAAATCTAAACTTTCCACCTATTAGTTCTTATCCAAACTTTGAAACGAGGTGTATACCGCAAGAACTCATTAAATAAAATTTATAAGGATTATAAGAATTCATTTGGATAAATCAATACCTCATCCGTTGGAGTTGCGGCTTTGCGCTTAACACCCGAATCAACTTTCGAGCCTCCTTCAGCTTGCGGCTATAAAAAAGAGGAAAAACAATTAGAAAATACTCAAAGCATGATGTAAAAAAAATAGAAAGAATTCTACATACCACATCGTCAAGCGAAAAAGCAAAGCCATGAAAGTTTAACTTCCAAGGGAAGTAAAGATGAAGACGCGATAGAAGGTTGCAAACCACGCTTTCTTGGACAGACCCGTAAACCCATGGACCTTCAATGATCAGGGGAGTGCGGTACCACCTGAAATCATGACCATCGCGGATCTTTTCCCGTAAAGGATCCCGCGTCCCAGGAACGACATTAAACTTGGAATTATCAATCTCTCAGAGCAAACAGAATCCTTCACCACCTCTGCGGCCAGGACCGACACTCCATTTCTTATAATTCTTCACAACTATATTGTCCGCATACGTAGCATGGAAGTTATCTACCGTATAGTACTCACGTTCCGCAGGGTTGGGAACGTAACATGTGAAGTTGGTTTCTCCCCTGCTACGCTTACTATATTCATCCAACACGCCCCACCAATTCCCGTTGTATTGGGTAACGGATCAGACTAAACCGTGCTTGGACTTGTTACGGCTTGCGAGAACCTCGAATTGAAAAGAATCCGCGCTCTTGTACAAGGGAAGCTTCAAGCCCGCATCCAACACTCCCGGAGGTATTAACATCCTGGTGTTGCTGTATTCAAATTTTCGTATCATCTCCAGCATAATTTCATCTCCTTCAGCAGGATCGCAAAAGGAAACTTTAAATTGATGAAGGTTGTGCTTCTCTTTAAACTCCGCAATGTTCATCGACCTAAAACCCAAGTTTTCGTTCAAACACTTATTTTTAGAAGCTGATTTGTTGGCTGCAACAGATACGTCATCAGTCCTTACTAAGTTAGAAGGTTGAACTCCTGAACTACCAGATTCATCTACCACCTTCTTCCTCTTCACAGCATAGCGAGATGACTTCCTTTCTAAAGGATGATCATCCTGATGAGAAGCACCAGCAGCAGCTTTGTTATCAGTTTTCCCAGTCATGATAAATTTTTATCTATATATGAAAATAAGAGAAGATAAGTTCATCATGATGAGAAGAAAAAACAGAACAAAGATTTGTACAAAAAAAAAATCTCTAAAAACAGCAAGATGATCAAGGAACCAGAATGTAAACGAATGAGCATCTTTTTGATCAAGAAAATAAAAGGTTCATCATTCATTAGAACAATCAGATATCAAAACAAATCATCATCATTCACTCCTAGAAGTTCAGTTAAAAAGATCAACAGACAAACATAAATATTAAAAAGAAAAACAGAAATCAAATCACAGGAATAAATTAGAAGCATTACCTGTAACGAAGTGAAGAATAACAATCAAATCGAATAACCAGAGGGAAAGAAGACCTGATCCCAATGCAAGGAATCTTGAATCAACACAAGGTAGAGGAATCACAGAAGAATCACTGAAAAGTTCAGAAGAATGAAAAGCAACAAAAAATTTAAGAATAAAAAGACAAAGAAGATGAAGAGTGAGAAGAGAGATGTGACCAGCTTTGTATTAAATAGGGGAGGACTGAAACTGACGAAACCGTCGAAAAAAGGAAGTGGGAGAGAGAAAAACTTTATTAGAGACGTGATTTACTCAAAACCGTCAAAACCGTCAGAAAAAGCTAAACGTGTAAACATGGGAAGAAAATTTATTAGTGGCGTGAAAGTCAGGAAAAGTAAAGCTAAACGTGGGAAGTAAATTTATTACTGGCATGAAAATCGAAAGAAAAATGATTATTTTTCCTTTTTCAAATTTTTACCATGTGTTAAAATTCAAAAGAAAAAAGGCGCAAATTGTGAGGGTATTAAATCCTAACAACACGTGTTCAAATAATGTGGAAGGAGTATCGGATTATGAAGGAACAAGAAGCACTGAAACAAAACCCTTTGACAAGTATTGAAACAGACATCTGAAATTTTGATAAGTACTGAAACAGACAGTTTTGTTGCATGATTGACACGCTAGTTGGGGAAAAGCATGGCACATTGCACGAAACAGACAGTTTCGTTGCATGACTGACACACAAGTTGCGGGAAAGCATGACACACTGCACGAAACAGACAATTTCGTTGCATGACTGACACACAAGTTGCGGGAAAGCCTGACATAATAAAGGGATCTGACAAATATCGATGCATGATGGACACGTCTCAGCTGTATGGGTTGCGGAACAAAAGAAACTAAAGCATGCCAAGTCACTTTCAATGGCCACATGTCATACATGCCATAAATCTAATAAGAGCCCAATGTTCATTCAAATCCAAAAAGCAACAACTTGAGTACCAATCCGCAGAAGAGGTGCGGGATACCAAGCGAGAAACTAAGGGAAATACGAAGAACGCAAATCAAGTCTTGCGGGAAATATAAATAAGTCTTGCGGGATACACTTCGTTTCAAAGTTTGGATAAGAACTAATAGGTGAAAAGTTTAGATTTGAGGGACTCATAGTATTTGCTATAAATACTAAACTCTAGAACAGAAAGATTGACTGAAAAATTTGGGGAAAATTAGACAAAAGGAATAGGATCAGAGCAAAGAGTTTAGGTATGAAACTTGTGTTAATTACGTACTTCAATTGTTCTTTGATTAGTTTGACTCTAATATATAGCATGATATCCTTCAGTAACATGCAAGGATGAATACAAAATGATCCAAATCTTTATCACCCGTGGATGTAGACAATTTAATTTTCGAACCACGTTAAATCATTGTGTTGATACATGTTTGAATTTCTGATTTTGATATGTTTCAATTTCATTATTTGATATTTGATCCAACTATGTTTCCGAGTCTAATGAATGTGATCCAAGAACTCAGATTTTTGGTAATCAAATATACAATGGGAATTAGTTTGAGAGAAATATAACTTGATTCAGGCGAGAGAGCTGGAACCATAGCCAGGCAAGACCAATATAGTCAATATCAAATTTCAGATTGTACCGGTCGAGAGCGATACACTGGTACACCTTTGTATCGGGGAGATCTCGGTTCCAAATATCGGCGAAATATCGGTCCACACATTTTATACCCATAATTATTATATCAAACGTTTTTTTTTCCCCATATTGGACCTATTAAGATATAAAACTAGTACTTATCTTTCTAAAATACCATAAAGAACATGAGTAACAATTGAAAACCCTAGAACTAGGAAAAGGAAATTTATTTATTTATTTTATTTTTAGATTTTTTTTAATTGAAAATTCTAATTTCGGCCATATCGGTCATTTCGGCCATTTCGGTCAACCCGTACCGGTCTATCACAGCCGAGATTACCGGCCATATACCGTACCATCAATATTACATGTTTAGTCTCGGTTGCACTCCAAACCGGTAATACCGGCAGTATACCGGCCGAGATGACCGATAATGACTACGGTGGGCAAGACATAGATTTAGGGTTTAAAATTTCTAAATATACTCACGGTTATAAAAAAAAATCAATTATTGATCGATGTTTTACTAACTAATTTTTAATTTTTTTTTAACTATCTAGGAGTATTAATAGTATCTTCTAGGGTATATAAAAAAAAACACTTTATAAGAAGGTCATAAATTTAGAATTTAAAACATGCAGTTGGTGCATTTGGATCATAGACCGACCCAAGACTAGTTTGACTAAGTGGATGCATTTTTGGATCATAGACCGACCCAAAACTAGTTTGACTGTTTATTTTATTATCTAAATACCTTTCGGAAATTATTTATTTATCGGTGTGTCCTTTAGCTTTAACGCCCATTTAACTTGTGAGTAAAAGACCATTTAGTACTTACCGGATATCTGAGACCACGATTTAAGAAAAGTATCTAAGTCATGAATTCAACTCCAAATCTCATTGAAGATGTTAAGACTAAGCATTTTGGTTGATCAATTCCCATTCTTGAAACAACAGAGCAAAACTTTCTTGATCTTCAAGATATTCTTCAAAGGTCTTTTTTTTGACAATAATCGTAAAATTTCGTTCGGGTTCTATCCATAAGAAGGTCCGCTTGATCTTTCTTGTTGAACAGGTGGATGGCGTATGTATGTTCTTGTTTTGTTTGGGTTTAGTTCTCTTAACTAGCAATTTGGAATAATATATTTCATTTCCAACTGGTTGTGAATATGACGAAGACAATGTGTATTTTTTACATACTAAAATAAAGTTAATCATCAAACTGAGGCCCGATACAAGTTTACCAAGTAACTAAAGTTGATTCATAAATAGTTTAGTTACTATATTATGAATTTGAGCTGTTTTTTTGCTTGGTTTGTTATTTAGGAATCAATGGTAAAATCTGCATTGTTTGATTTTGAATTTGTTGAGTAAATACTTGTTAGAATGGAAATTTATTACTTTAGTATATCAAATGATGTGCATGTATGTACATTCCTTGTTAGATTCAGAGACCCGTATTATGCATTAGGTATGGATATCATTCTGGAGATCTCTTCAACTCTGGTTAAAAATGTGAACCTAAGGTATTCCCAAAGACGAGAAGTGTCTTTGTAGAGATGTTAGTTTTTAGATATGCATGCAGGGTATTGGTGTTTACAGCGGAGTGGGTATGGCTGTGGCAGTGATGAGGAACTAGAGGAAGAGAAAGAAATGTTTTAGAATTTTAACATGGGTGTTGGATGTTAGTTTTAAGGTCGTTGGATATAACACAACTTGATTTTGGTTTTTCTTCACCTAATTTTGCATTAGGGTCGTCTGTTTGTATAGTGCATTTGCAAATGGGTCGAACAACATTAATTTGATTAAATTGAAAAAGTCACTTGACTATTGACTTGACGGTCTTTGGTTAATCTACGACCTTAATGCATCAACTGCATATTTCACAATCCAGATTTTAATTTGATTCTAAATTAAGACTTTTTTATAAAATATTTTAAAAAAAAGTTCTCCCAAATACCAAATATCACACATTGATGACGGACTAAAAAGAATTACTCATTTTAATGAGTACTCTAAAACTGGTTGGTTTCAAACTCAGGATAATCCTCGTATGGATGAACAATAATATTTTCCAACTTTCTTGTCATTTGATGATTGCGATTTACAAAGGTGGACACAGTTCTGTCCTCAAATTGTTTCTTCACCAAATCGGTCTAGTGGTACTTATCCATGACTATAACTCTTCTTTCAGTGTTCACAAGAGTTGATAAACATATACGAAAATAAGTATACCACCGATATTGAAAGTAAAATCATACTATTAGTATGTATACCAATATAAAAATTGTACCCAACAGAGACAGATGAATTGAGATTTCTAGCTCTATAATGCTAAAAATCCCATTGAAGCTTGACCTTGATAAGGATGTTCTATTGAGTGGTAAATAGAGTTCTGTTAAAATTGCATACCACTGTCATAATATGGGTTCGAGCCAACCAACCTTTGAAGAACTGCTTGCGTTAGGGAAGAGTAACTGGTTGAGTATCCATAAGACAAACGATTTTATCTACTTTATTAAGATCTGTTGAATCCTTCTTGCATTTTATAAAACTCTTCAACGTTAAACATCGTAATCCACTAGAATGCAACTATTTATAATCATGTCGCGAAGTGTCTATTTCCATAAGTACCTGAAGAGCCATCTTCCATTCCATTTTCCATTTGATGCTCTTTCGGTTTGGTTGAATGACTATATTTCCCACGCCACTTATTATCCACCGAAAAAATAGCAAATCAAGAGGGTACTTTCTATAACATTTATATCATTTAATTGTTGGAGGCTGAGTGCATATAAAATTAAAAAAAAATTAGCTTAGGATGAAGTCTATGAAGTGGAACGTATGTGTGTAGGGCCACCACATTTCTATTAACATTCAAAGAATTTGGTTGTTGTGCTTTCTGTGTCTATAAAATAAAACCTTCGCTAAGAGTATCTTCTGACTCTTTATCAGAGTGGAGAAAGTAGTCAAATCCAAATAGTTACCGATCCCGATCGATTAATCATCTCTAAATCTAGAGTTATGTGGTCAATATCGACCGTTACAGTCGTGATAACGGCGATATTCAAGGTATCGTTTCAAGAGCGCGACGAATTTTTAAATATCACCGTATCGGCCGATACGGCCGAGATTTGTCCAATATTCAAGGTATATGTTTGTTGTTTAATCTAGATTTTTGAAACTTTGAACTTAGAATTGTAATATACTAATATGATCTCTTCTTAAAGTATGGTTGTTAAGATTCTTGGTAATAAATTAACAAAAATATAGTTAATTCTTGGCATTCACATGTATAAAATTTGGATATAAGATTTGGGACTCCCGTTATTTCACCGATAATCTCCCGAGATATTATTATCAAGGTGTCAAGGTCCTGGTCGAGATGAGACCGCGATCCGAAATTTACTACATTAGTCTAGAGTAGAGAAAGTAGTCAAATCCAAACATTTACCGATCCCGACCGACAAATCATCTCTAAATCTGTTATATCCATATCCATCTTAATGTAAAGATATATGATTTGGTAGTAAATCCGAACCATACACTCGTCTAGAATGGTCAAACTCATAACTTGGATTTTGAGACCAATTCTCCCAAGATATAACCGTCGGTAATCCTTCATGTTCATGGAAATAAGTTAAAGAAACTAAGCCAACATATCCTTTTTACGAATGATCACTTCATAGGGTGATAGGTGTACCTAAAATTGAGGACTCCATGGTTAGAAAGAATTTAGATCACGAAGTAAATGTCTGGCTCCTTTGTATCAACTGCCGCAAAAAGAAAAACATCTTTGTTGGCAGTATAATTCCGTCAGCGGGGTCTTTCACTGACCACCTGAAACATTTTTATCGCAATGTTTAGCACGTCAGGTAGGCGTCTAGGTCCACGGAGAAAACGACTTAGCACCTACACCCGGTGCCGGAAAGCACTTTTGTCAATGACAATAAAATAAATAGTCACCCACTGTGTACTACAGAGTACAGATAAATACTGAAGGAAGAGTACACACTTGGAGAAAGGAAGAGAAGTGCACTGCGAAACGGAGTTATCAATCTTTTTCACTCACTAAACCCTAACCCTAATTCTTACAAAATAATCCCATTTCATAAATTTATCCTTTCACTTTCTACTTGTTACACCAAAAAGTTTCGATTCTTGTGTTCTTCTTCTTCAATGGCTGAAAGTGGTGATTCTGTATATTCTTCTTCAGCAGTTGAGAAACAATTTGAAGGGTTTCGTTCAACACCTGAAGATTCTGGTAAATTGAAAGAAAATAATAAAGCTGTCGCAGCCGAAATGGAATCAGCTACTCGTTTTATGCATTCTGGTCTTCTTTTGGTTCACCAATCTCGACGTACTCTATAAAGGGTTGGATCCTGAATTTTTCTGATATGGGGTTTCTTCTTTTGCTCTTAATTTTGTTTGGTTCAAGGTTTTGAGGGTTTTGTTTGTTTTGTAATTTTGGGGTTTTGCAGAGGTTTTGGAGAGGGCGAAATTGCAGATTGAGGTTTTAAAGGGACTGTATAGTAAACTTGCTGAAATTCTCAAAGAATGTCCTGGGCAATATTATAGGTATTGAATTTCTTTGCAATAAGTCCCTTTTGATTGTAGAAATTGGTTTTTTGTTTTTTGTTGTTCTATCGTGGAGTAATTTTGGTTGTGGGTGTTATTAGGTTTCATGGAGATTGGAGGAGTGAAACCCAGACTGCGGTTTCGTTGATTGTGCTTCTGCATTGGTTAGAAACAGGAGATCTCCTTATGCATAAAGAAACTGAGGCAAAACTTGGATGTAAGTTGATTTTTGTTCCTTTTTGTACTTCATTGGTATCTTTTATTAGCAGGTTCATTTAGGGTGAGTCGGTAGGATCCTTGTTTCTTAACGGTGAATACATGCTTGAATTTGATTTGTTATTGTAATCCTAGTTCTGACAGTTTTGGTTGTATATTCACTTCTCTTTACTACATATGGTCTGGACCGTCTGGTTACTATCATCTGAACTAGAGAATTTGTTTGTTGTCGATAGGGTAACAAGTATTAGTTTTATGACATAGCCACATTGGGTATCTTCAAATTAGCCGATACTGATCAAGTAGAATCTTTTTCCTTAACTTCATTAGAATATCTGTTTTTTGGGGGAGCTTGACAATTGGTTTAATGGTTGTAGTCTTGTGTATTAATTTCCATTACTAGAGGTCCAGAACGGCAATTTTTCACTTTTCATGATGTTTTGGTCATGAATCTATAAGAATAGTTTCCGTGTTACTTTTTTTTCATTTCTTTTCTTACAGTAACTGTGGTGATTTCATTTGCAGTGGGTTCTTCAGAGTTTGGTCTTGATATTGAAGATTATCTCACAGGTGAGTTTGATCTCTGTTCTTTTAAGTCGTTTCAAAAAATAAAAAGATGTCTTTTCTTGTAAGGGATGTACTTCATCATTATCATTATCATTATCGATAATTGGAAGTGAAATATTAGTTTACCTTGTGAAGATAATCTTCGGTTGCGGAATCATGCTCTGCTAAATGACTAACATAAATTTGTTGTTTCTTTCCTCACATGTGCTCTCTTTAGAATTTTGATTGTTGGTGTGTGTTTTGTAGATACACATTTTACAAACTTAGTTCCCGGTGCCGTTATACCAAGTTAAGCTACCTACCCAAAGAGGCTAAGACAATATGTTAAACAACAAACAATTGATATGCTCAAAAGAGACTAGGATTGTGTGCCAATGTTAGGACCGTGATTTAGCTTTAACCTTCATATTTGTGGATATGGTACACAGTTTAGTGAAAAATCTCCCAATAAACGTATTTATATATATGGAATCCTTAAGTATCTTTAATCAATGATTGGTATGCTCAGAGGATCAAAGAATGGGTCTTTAGTTATTAATCTCTTCTTAGCCTCTCGCCTCTCGGTTGTTTATACTGCGAAAGAGTGCAAGTTACTGCCAGCACATTTCCTATATAAGTTTTGTATATGAGAAAAAAAGATCGAGATGGTTTTGTCGATTCTGAAATTTCTTAAAACTGCTGGATTTTCTCCTTAATTATTTTCTACTGATGCAGTTTTTTTCATATTGTGCAGGTGTATGCTTCATGTCGAATGAGTTGGTAAGTCTCTTCACAAAAATAAATAAAATAAATCATACTGACTTTCTAGATCCTATCAATATCAACCCCTATATTTCATTATGATCGGTGGTGAGTTTCACTAAAATCTGGGCTTCAAAGTTCCGTTCTGTTTCTGGATTTAACTGAAGGTTTAGATAAGAGATAAGTTAGATGCATGAGAGCATGTCTTCTCTCAAGATTATTAAAATAAATATGCCATTGCTATCTACGCCCACCGAATCAGTTGGATCACAAAGTTAATCGATTTGACTTTGTAAGAATCACTAATAAATAAGATAAAAGTACATCCATTTTTCTTAGTCATGATATTGCATTCTCAGTACATTCATTTATCATATAGGACATAGGACCACATTAATAAGAAATATTCACACCAAGTAGTGTATCATTTGCAGCCACGTTACTTGGTAAACCAAGTCACTGCTGGGGATTATGATTGCCCAAGGAAGGTGTTAAATTTCTTAACAGAGCTACATGCTGCCTTCCGTATGCTCAATCTCCGCAATGATCTTTTGCACAGAAAGTTCTATGGTAAGCTTTCTCTATTTCACCCCAAAATCTACATACGATTTTTCTTCATCTCATTTATACCTGGATTCTCTTAGCAATGAACACCCTTTTTGAGTCTTTCTTTCCTCTTCTTTCTCTTCTAGGAATGGAATATGATCTTAGAAAGGTTGAAGAAGTATACTACCATGTGAAGATCCGAGGCTTAACTGCAAATGGGGATCCAATAGCAGTAAAAGGAGATCAAGGTGTCCAGGGATAGTATACTCAAAGCCATAGATAAACGTCATGTCTCGTACTTTCCAAATACAAAGTTTCTAACCTCTGGAGTAGCAGTTTTTGTCTAAAATCTCAGTAAATGGATTTCTGATAAACTAATTGTACTGGGGGACCTAAATGCAGATAGCTACTCACCAATTTATAGTGTAGTCATTGTGCATATAGTCTAGACAATGTTTCTTTTTAACCCATGATGTGCTTTGTCACATGATTGAAGATTGTGGTTTGGCTCTTTTTTTTTTTTGTCTTCTTGTTAGAACAAAATATAAGCCACCCGTGGAAAACAATGCATCCTTAAAACATACTCCATCAGAATTCATGACGGGACCATTCTGGAGTAGTCCGACCATTCTGGGCTATCTTAATTTTTCATCATAATTTTCAACATAGTACTGTAATAGTTGTCTGCCCATGAAACTCAATTTCAAGCGTCTCTTAGTTGCTAGCATTTGATCCTTTCAGAAAACGATGGTTCCTATTAGAGGAATTTCCTTATCCCTCTTTAGAACCTCCCGCTAAACTCTGTTGTTGATTTGGGGCATCCACTCGGTGGCCACCACTATTTAGTATTTACACCACCTCCAAGAGTGGATTTATTATGCATAGCTCGCATCCCATTTTTGGCTCCTCCGGGTCTCACCATCATATGAGCATGGAGCGCCTCATGTTGCTGTTGTTGGTGCAGATCCAGCATTTGTTGTGGACTGAAGTGCATGGGCAACCCTTGTGCGAATACTTGTTGCCGAGCCATAGAAAGCCCTCCCCCTGCTGCATACCTAGATATGCCTGCATCTGAGGAGTTTGTGACGTCGGGCAACAATTGCTACAAGATTCATCAAAAAATTTTAAAGTGCTTAGTACTGTGCAAAATCTGTTCAGTTAATATAATACTCCCTCCTCCTTCTCAGTAAAAATTGATATTTTTATTTTTTTAATTTGTCATATTTTTAGTGTAAAATGAAAAACTGCAAATATCATTTCTCCCGGGACGGATGTAGTACAGTATTAGTGGGTGGTCTCATAGTCATTACCTGTGGTTGTTGTGCACCCCATTCAATTTCGGTGAGAGTAAAAACGAACCAAAAACAGCTCAACCTTTCCGTTTCAAATATAACTAACAGCGCCGTCATCCATTTTAAGGAAACAGTTGTGTTTCCGTTAGTTACGTGGCGAATAACCAGTGCTACTTTTTCGGATTCCAAACAGTTATATAGAAGAGAACAAAAATAATTTATTAAGTATTTGATATCCGTTAGCAAAAATGGCAACAAAGCATAATTTATTTCTTCCTTTCCGTCTCTTTTCCAGTTTTCCTCCCACACTCTCTGTTTCTCTCACAGCTTTTTGGTCGTTTTGCTTTCCACCACCATTGCTCCGGGAGATATTTCTCACATTTTACTCACAGGTTTCATTTCTTCTTCATAAATATTTATCTTATAATTTCTTTCGGTTTCTTCTTCATACATTTTTGTTTCTTTGTTTTTTTTTTTGGCTCAGTTATTAGTATTTCATTCCTGGATCTGGTTAAGTTTCTTATTAACTCTTTTTCTTGTTTTGCATTTGTTTTTTTTGTGTGTGTAATACCGTGAAAGAGTGATCGTATAATGAGTAGTAATGTGTATTTTGATAATCTGATGTTGGTGTATGCTAGAAATCTGTGTAATAACTACCATGTGATGATAGGATGAACTTGTAAATCGAGTTTGTTTGATTAAAATCCAAGAAATAATTCTGTTTTTGATGTTTTTTTCGAAGTATATTTCTTGTTGGAGCTGATTCTTTTATGTGATTTTGTGGTTTGTGTAGTTGTTAATGTTGTAATTGGGTGGGACTAGAAGAAAATTCTGGGAACTTGGCAATAAAATGGCAACAGTTGGAGCATGATAGAGAACACTTCCATGCCTGCTTCTAGCGAAGTGGTGGCGGGTGGATTTACGTATAACAATTCCCTGGTAAGAGATGTTTTATGCAAGATACTGGAATGACTTGAAAATTTGCTTGTGGTGTTGTAGTTATTGAAAAATGGTTTAGTTGTATTTGGCTTTTTGATGTGAAATTTTACTTGGTGAATCATGTCGGAGTAAGTGATGATGTATGTTCTTAATCATTGATTTATGGTATGGCCATGTCAGTATGTGAGTTTGACAAGGAAGGCCTCTTTTGGTCGGTAATATATAATGACTTATATCTTGAATGATTGTTTCTCTTGCATAGGTTGAAGGATATGGAACATTTAATCCTGCTTCAGAAGATGAAATAATAGAAGTGAAGGCTTTGTTAGCAGAGCCAGAAAGTGTCAAAATATCGATGGATGCTCTATTGTGTTACGACAATGATTATTTGGAGAAGTGCTTAGGAATTGGAGATGTTTCAGGCTCTTCTCATCAGAACAGTCATTGCAAATCTGATACTGGTAATGAATTTATTCGCTATCTTTGTCAACATGTCTTGACAGTCTTGTATCAATATGTGTATAGTTTTCTTAAGCATCCACCCTCAACTTTAATGCATTTTCTCTTGGAGTTTGGAACTGAACTAATTTCTGGTCCACATTCATTAATGTTCACCTTCCCTGACGAAGCATAGTCTTTTTTTTGTGAGGTGGTTACCTGATTTTCGACTTAAAGCACAACACCGAATTTTGAGTAATGGAAGAGTGGCTTAAACATAATAGAGGCAATAGTAAGATGTATATGACATTTACTACTAGTAGGTAACTCTAACATATTAGAAAAGTTAGTTAGTAGTTTCTAATATGACAGTGATAGTGGTTAGCATGGTGCTAAATCCTTTTAGAAAAATGAGGTTGGTTTACCTTTTGAGAAGCCGAGTAAAAAAAATTCTGTTTAGGATGATGACTGAAAGAACTTGGTAAGTTGTGAAACCAGCTGCTGTGAATTGCATATGACGAATTGATGAATAATGACAGTAGCTGTGTCGGTTAAATTTCATGCTATCATGTTTCTGAGAAAGAATTCCCTATTTGGCGTTCCTTTAACTGACTCTTTGTGCTCCTATCTTTTGGAACTTGGGTACTTTTAAATGCTTATTCAGTTAAGACACCTACGCCAAGCCTGAACAGGGCAGCGAGTGTACGAGCTAGATTGAAAGAAAGAGAAATGAGATCCATTCTTCAATTTTTATTTAGTTCAATTTGCTTCTGGTTTCCTATACTTTGCATTTTTGGTTTCCCTGTTTCATTGTTGATAATTGATATGTATATTATCTCATCTGCCAGGTACAATGCAGTTCGATATTCCTCTATATCATGACGATCTGGTGAAGGCCAATGTATGCATTTTCCCTTTCTCTACGTGTTCCAGATTTATTATTATTGTGAACCTTGATAACCTTAGGTTGTTATCCGTTTGTTGTTTTTTTTCTTCCAGTTGTTTAATGAAAATGGTAGTCCATCTACACACAGCTTCCAGAATTTGTCATTTAATTCATTCAACTATTCAAGCTTCTTCTGAGGTTTTGATCTAGCATGCTTGGATCTATAAATTCTAAAACTGCCGGGTTAAATTTGCTGTGTTGATTTTGTTCCATTTAATCATTTTTTGAGTAGTAGCACGCTTGACTGTGTTTTAAAGTTATACGAATAAGCAGTAATAGTGTAGCAAGATAGATTTGGATGCTTCCTTGTATTAAACGTAATTATGGTGTAATTATGCTTGCTGGTCTTCCGTGAAAAGTTGTGTGACCAATAGAAATGAAGACTGACCAGTTAATTTGTTATCATCCTGGCACCGTTGGTCTCTCATAAAGTGTTATATTGTCGTGTGTCTCAATTTCTCTCCACGTGTTACAACCCTAACTTATGTCTATTTTTTTTTTCTTGGTTCACTTATTTGCCAGACCTTATTTTGAACATAATATTCAATATTTTTGTTGGCTATCATTTTTATTCGATATATTGGTGATATTCATTCTTGTAGTTTCTTGTTAAACTGTTGCACGGAGTTAAAGAGGAAGATCTTCACGTAACAGGTGGCCTATCAAGTGCTTCTGATGAACTCATTTTAGGTAAGCCACCTAAGGATCTTGTATTGTAGCCATTTGTCATGCTATGTTGTGTCAGTCTGTTTTGGGATGATTGCTTATATCTGAATTGTTTGCATGCAGATACAAAATATATTGCGAAATTTCCCAATTTGGAGAACACCTGCGAAGGAGTCCGTTCTGTAAGCTTGGATACTTGCTCTCCTGGCTTGAGCGGGCGGGTCATTGATAGTTCTGAAGCATTAGATTTATCATCTGGTACAATTAATCCAGCGCCCAAATCTACATTAGATCAAAGTGTTCCCTTACTTGACAAGCTGACCACTCATGAACTGCACCTGGCCTACAGGGGCATATTTGGTCTCGAGACCACTGTCAAGGACAGGGAGTGGCTTTTTAGTCGTATCTCACTTGGTCTGCAGAACTGTATCGAAACGGAAAATGGCCTGAGCTTCTTGGATAGGGAAAATCTTCTACGGAACGTGAAGACATGCATTTGAAATGTAGTAATGATTCTCATGGAGCGAATTCCTCCTTTGAGAGTTGTTCTCCAGGCTTGAGCAAGCGGATCACTGATGGTGCTGAGGCATTAAATTTATCAGCTGGTACATTTAATCCAGTGCCTAAATCTACGTCGGATCAGAATGTTCTCTTGTTTGACAATATGACCACTCATGAATTACACTAGGCCTTCAGGAGCACATTTGGTTTCGAGACCACTGTTAAGGACAGGAAATGGCTTATTAGCCGTATTTCACTTGGTATGCAGAAGTTTGTTGATGTGGAGAATTGTTCAGGCTTCTTGGAAAGCGGAGTATCTTCTGCAAAACATGAAGTTATGCATTTGATATGTAATAATGATTCCCATGGAACTAATTCCTCCTCCGAGAGTTGCTCTTCAAGCTTGCGTGAATGGGTCACTGATGGTGCTGAAACCTTAGATTTATCAGCTGGTACAATTCCAGTGTCTGAATCTACATCAGATCAGAATGGTCTCTTACTTGAGAAGCTGACCACTTGGGAACTACAGTATGCTTTTAAGAGCACATTTGGTCTTGAAACCACTGTTATGGACAGGAAGTGGCTTATTAAGCGTATCTTAATTGGTTTGCAGACCTTTATTGAAACGGAAAATGTTTGGGCTTCTCGGGAAGGGAAACATCTTCCACGAAACTTGTAGATATGCATTTGAGATGTAGTAATGATTCCCTTGGAACTAATTCCTCCTTTGTTGAAACGGAAAATGTTTCGGGCTTCTCAGAAAGGATATCATCTTGCCTAGTTCAATCAATGGCAGGAAAAAGGCACTTGATCGACCAATCCCCCTCTTGTCGTCAACCGGATTTCCCTTCCATGACGAATCTTGAAAATGACATCGGTTTTAAAATCCCCTTTCCTGGTCAGCAGGTTCTCAAAGCGAATATGCAGGTTAAGGCCTTGGACACGTGATGGATCGCTAACTTTTATCGTTGGAGCACCTTGATCCCGCTTCAGCTTAACCGCCTCACTCTTGACGGATCAATAACTGTTGGAAGATTTTGGCCTTCTGGGCATAATATTTGCTACTTCACTTGGTCAACTCTTGTCCCAAAGCAAAGACTTTACAGGGTACGCCATGGCCCCTATATTTTTGATCACAGCCCCGGAATCTGCACAGATAGGATTGCATACTTGGTCACCCGATGCTATGGAGGGTCCCACTCCAGTATCCGTTTTGATTCATGCAGCTACTACGGTCACTACTGGCGTTTTCATGATAGCAAGGTGCTCCCCTTTATTTGAATATCCACCTACGGCTTTGATTGTGATTACTTCTGAAGAGAGCCCTAACAGGCCTTGGAGGACCGAACCCACGTATGTGGCGGGGATGACTTGTGGCTAGGGGTGAAAGGCAAATCAAGATCGGATATAGCTGGTTTTCCGCGAAATCTATTTCAGTAGAGCGTATGAAGTCGATGGCACAAGGTAGAGCACTCATTGGGCTAGGGTGGCCACAATTTGCCTGACCAACCCCGGGGAAACTCCGAATACGGGCCTAGATCGTTTGTTGACACAAAAAGAATGAAATGCGAGTCCGATCGCTCTTTCACCAAGCCGATTCCATCAATTGACGAGGCGCTGTCACTTCGCTGGGAACTTCACTAAAGGATAAATCCATGCGGATCCCACCCAATCTAAATATAGTTATAACGCCGGTGGACCAGACGAAGGAAGTAGTACCGTCGATTGGTTGTCAAAAAAAGCAACTGAAGTTTTTCTAGCGCATGTGAAGCCCTTTCCTTCTAGTCTGCTAGCGCTTTCTTGTTCTCTACTCATTATAATCCCCAGTCGACTAATGGACTCCGTATCGTATCATTGATCGTTGCCCTTTATTTGGATCCAATGGATTAGTGTATCATTCAAGGCAACACATCAATATCCCTTTTGAACTAAAAAACAATAACCTATTCCGAGGGGGGTTTAGAGATATTTTGTTCCAACACAAAGAATTATTTGATTCTCCGCAGCATTTTTTTTTTCCTGTTCCCGGTGGTATTAAGATGCCGCTATGCCAGGATATCTTATCTGTCTCTCCAGGAAAATGGATATCTCCAGAAAGGATTTTCAGTTCAATCCTTTTTTTTTTCTCTCCACTCGGACTAATGAAACATGTAGACATGCATTTGAGATGTAGGAATGATTCCCTTGGAACTGATTCCTCCTTTGCAGGTGTAGTGGGTAACTGGGATAAACCAGCGTACTCGAGTCGAGCAGAAAGGAATACTAGTCTAGATGTTTATAGAAACAGTCATTCCAAGGTCAACGATACTGGGTTTGGAATAATGAGTTGGAGAAGTAGAGAAGCAGTTAAGAAACAGAAGAGATTACATAAGCCTACCCGGGGGTTCATCAAAGCATCAGATTTGAATTTAAGATGTTGTACTGAGAAGTTGGAGAATCGTAGTACAAGCTCAAAGGATATGCTGAATGAATTGAGCAATCAGAATCGTTTAAAGGGAGTTGTCGAAATGGCACCTAACTGTAAACAAGACACTTTTGGTGGTTCTGATACGCAGGTAACACGTGGTCGCCGGAAAGCAAAGAGGTTCGCAAAGCAAAATATGTCTGCTCGGGTGAGGAAACTCTTAACCCATTCCTTCTATGAGAAGTTATTTTGTCTTTTCTCAAACTACTGATCCCATAAGAGAAATACTAGTTCCATATACTGTTATGTTTTAAACACTTTATCATGAACTTGCAACAGTAGTGGTAAGATATTCAAAAATTTCCTCTGGCATCATTTATGTTTCCCAGCATCTCAGATGGTCCTTATCCTGTACTAGTCAATAAACAACAAGAAGGTAGCTGAATAGCTCACTTAATTGATCTCAGGTGCATGAGCATGAGCATGAGCCCGGGGATAACAAAAATGACAGGTTACTCTTTGATCCTGAATACAGTTCTTACTTGGAGTCATCTCACACAGAATGGCAGGATGACATATCGGAGTCGGATGACTGCATCTTGACAGTAAGAACTAGAAAGGATCTGAGTCGGAGGAAGAATCATAGATTATGGACTCTATCTGAGGTGACGAAACTGATTGAGGGTGTTTCTCAGCACGGAGTTGGAAGGTGGGCCAAGATGAAGAGGCTCTTGTTCCCATCATCTGCTCATCGCACTGCTGTTGATCTTAAGGTAGATAGATCCACTCTACTTTTTTATATAGACCCGTCTCTTCTGAACTTAAAGTTATTGCTTTTTACATTTCGTAGGACAAATGGTGTAATGTACTAAGGGCAAGTGGGGCCAAATTGAAGAACACAAGAAAGGTAAGGTTATGTTGCATATTTATATCAGTATAAAATACAGACATAGGTAGAGTACTAGAGTGGTATTGTTTTTCCAATGCATTTCATTGTTAGCTTTTTCCCTTGGATGGATGAATTCTTCTGGTACTTTACCTTTGGGTTTAGACTTTAGAGGAAATGCTTGCTTTGCTAACTAAGTTAGTGGAAAGCTAAATTGACAATGCCAACTCCATACATGACTGGCACAACATATTTATCTTCTAGAAGGTGAACAATTATTTGGTCAGCAAATATAAACAGAAGCAAAAACCTTATTAAGAAATTATCGTGCAGGATTACAGAGGGCAGAAGGAGTCAGCGCCAATACCTCAGTCAGCTCTAAAGCGTGTTAGGGAACTGGCCATCATCCATCCGTACCCAAGGCCGTGCCAATCCAAGCACACACCTAGTAGGACATCCAAGCTCGTAAATACAGCACTATGGTCCCTCTCGAATCATGCTGCCGCTAGTAGTGATACCACTGTCCGTCGCAGAGGAAGAACTCCACGCAGGATGAGTTTTATGTGACATTCATCATCACCTCCTAGGTAGGTATTTAACAGTTGGAAATATATTTTATGTGATAGATAACAGTTGCAAATATATGCCCATAGTGAAATAGCTAAATCGATATTCTGAAAATAAGCCAGGTTGTCTTTTGGGATTTACTGTAAATAAATCGGTATCTAGGCTCTGTATACATTTTGACATTTCAAGAAAACTTCGGATACAGTTTTTGTTGTGTGGAAGTGGAACGCAGTCAAGTCCATGTTTGATGTCTCCAATTTTGCGTTAGTAAGTAGTTCATATATATGTACAGGAGTTGTATGAACCATTCATTACATGATTGCATGATTAGTTCAATACTAGATTTTTATTATGCATGTTTCCATCATTTTTGGACAACCTATTTTATGAATATGATATTCCATTTTCAACTGTTGTCACTTGTCAGACAAAGGCATATTCTGCTGGGTCAAAACTGGGTCAAGGGATGTATAATCTGATATCAGATACATCCCTTTGGGTGTTGGCGGTACATTAAGGTTTTGACCCAGCTAATCAGATGGTTAATTTAACGTTTTTCCTTGAACTTATTTACTGTGATAATGACCTCCTGTTATATGTTCGTGGTAGGACTACTTCTAGTTTGCATCAAGGTTTGAAAAACGGCCGTTAAAGCGATCACGCCTATATAGTGTGTCCGTGAGGTTTACCGATACCCGTGTATAAATAACACTGATAAATAGGAAAAAATTATGTTTTTTAGGTCCGTTATATCTGTTTTTACTTATGTAATAACTGTTTTTTTAAATTATTTTTTTGGTTTTTTCTTTTAAATAATATTTTAACATAAGACTTTTAGACTGTTTATTTTGTTCTAACTCCCGTTATACCTGTTTTTAGAAAGATAGAATATAAAAATATTTTTTACCAAATTTTTTATTTCTAAGATAAAAATTTTAAAATTATAATTAAAAAAATTATAATAAATAAATGAATAAATAAAATGTAATAACATTGTTATTTAGATTTGTTATAATCGTTTTCACGCATGTAATATAGGAACTTCAGATAATATTTTATTTATTTTTTTTAATATTAATTTTTTTTAAAACAACACGTTTTTCCTTAAATAATGCAGTTTTTGACGGACGTATTCACACCTGTCAAAATACGGTCACGGGCGAATTTTGCACTGCAGGCCTTGGATTTTCTGTGTATTATCTCTGGGACTTTGACAGTTGACTATGCAAACAGATTCATTCATCTTCTTTGATGTGAATCACTTTTGTATTTTCCGTTCTAGATACTATTATGTTACTATCAGTATTACTATTAGTCCAAATTCTCACACAAACACATAAATGAACACAAACACATAGAGTTGCTTTTGAAAAATTATGATGAATGAATTCATTGTACTAGAATAATAGTAACAAATCACTATCATTGTTATCTTGACTAGATTAAAAGCCATCTTAAACAGAGAAATTAGAAAAATGAACACTTGAGATGTTTTGAATTTGTTCCGGTCTATTTTCCATTAAATATTACAGTATCAAAGAGAATAGATGGTGTTAATTTATTTATTTTTATTAGTTTACAGTTGTGTCTCATTCAGTAACAGCATCATACACAACTAAATTTCAATTAAAAAAATAAAGATAAAAAAAGTAATAGCGGCGGATTTGCTGATGCTCCTAATTTTTTCACTTGCATAATTTCATTCTTCTATTTGACTACCACTGTTTATTGAGTAGCACTAATACATTCACCGGAAAAGATCTCCTGGGTAACCCTTTTGAGACGTGATTTCAAGTTAACAGTGAAAACTATGTGCCAGTAGGATCTGGTTTCATAGCCAACGACCAGAATTACCTACCGGGGAAACGTAGAGACATTGTTTTAGTATCGTATCTGCTGCGGTGTTGATTTCTTGCATCCCCACTAGCTTCCTAGCGAGCAACCAATGACACGGTAAAATCCATTGGCGTACCCATTTTATCCTTCCATTTCATAGACTCCAAATAAAGCTTCGAAATCTTACCTGAGACACGCCTCATATCCGGTCTCTTATCAGCTTCAACATGTACACATTCTAACGCTACACGAGTCAATTTCTCAGCAATTTCTACAGGAAATGAATCCTTCAATCTTCTATCAACCCACCTTCTAATTCTCTCAAAATCCTCTGATTCAATTGCATCCTTTGCTGTTTCAACCACAGAAACACTTCTATACTGCCCATTCTCTTGATCAAGCTTGAACTTCACTGGTTCTTCACCTGCCAATAGCTCTAAAATCACTACACCAAATGCATACACATCCGACTTTTGTGTTGCTATTCCATTCTGTTGATACTCTGGTGACATATAACCTTTAGTCCCTGTAAACTTTACACTCTTGGACCTTTTCAATTTCGAAGATGACGGCAAAGATTGAATTTCTTCTTGTATTTCACCCCCAGATGATTGAATTACTTCTCTATTTTCACTAATTTCTCCACAAAGTTCCGATGTTCCGAAATGACATATTTTCGCGTTATAGGAAGGCTCCGTGACAATTACACTACTGCTTTTGATATGATTATGAACTAATGCCAAATCCAACCCAGAGAAATGATGAATGTACTCAATTCCTTGAGCAACATCAACAGCAATCTGCATTCTAGACATCCATGTAGATAATACAGTGAATTCCGGATTTCTACTGTTTCGAAGACAATCTCTAAGATTACCACCATTAACATACTCATACACTAAATAAATATAATCCCCAGAAACTGAAGCACCTAATAACTTAATCAAACTAATATGATGACTCTTACATATCGCCGTTAATCGTTCACGGAGTTTCGTTGAATCAATCGAACGCTGAAATTTACGTTGAAATATAATTACATCTTTACCTCTAATCAAACATTTCCAAACCGATGATGACGACGATGATGAGAATCGTTTTGCTAAGAAATTGTTTGTTGCCTTACGGATTTCTGAGAAATCGTATATATGCGTGGTTTCTGGTAATGAATCCTTTAGACTCTTTAGAGAAGAACGTGAAGTTCTTGATTCTGATGATGTATTTGTGTGATTATCACTAGAAAATACATTACTAGAACTTGATGGATTACTAGTAGAAGAAGTCGATGGATTTGAATTTGGTAATGAACGAGAATTTCCATAGGATTTTCTTGTTGTTGTTCTTGATGGTAGTGGAATTGGTTCTTTTACATTCATTTTGGTTTTGCACATGTAGAATGAATGATTATGGGGAGATTTTAGAGATAGGGTCTTTGAAGTGAAAGGGAGAAGGAGGGTACTGATTAGTTAGGTGGAGAGAATTAATTGTGCTGTGTCTCTATCTAATTTCTATGGCTATAATAATGGAATTTAATACAGGAAGAAGAAGAAGGAAATGAAATTGATATTCATCTTCTTCTTTTTCTTCTTGATGTCTGTTTGATCAAAGAAGAAGAGAGAGAATTAAGATGTACTAGAGTCTAGAGATGGTGATGAGAGGGTAAAGTTGGCGGGTACGGTAGACCGAGAGAAATTGGAAACGACACGACACGTGATATTCTCTTTTAGTACACACGTAGTAGCTGCGATCATCAACGACGTCCAAATATCTGTATATGACGTATAAAACTCTTTCTAACAAATAACGTATATGACGTCATAAAACTCAGACACTAGGTTCAGATATATTACAAACAAAAATATCACAAAACAAAAATACTCAGAAAGAAAAATATAAAT
Organism: Papaver californicum; assembly: GCA_023531435.1. Taxonomy (NCBI): domain Eukaryota; kingdom Viridiplantae; phylum Streptophyta; class Magnoliopsida; order Ranunculales; family Papaveraceae; genus Papaver; species Papaver californicum. The sequence continues at coordinate 1,220,065 of JAJJMC010011550.1, forward strand.
ATATATACAAAGCAAGAGACATATTTAAAAGAATGTGAAAAAAATTGTATATTTCTTAATCTTGTTCAGAGAACAAAACTTATATCTACAAGATGAAGCAATGTCAGTTTTATACTGACTGACAACTTAACTAACCTAAGCCTGGTGACAGGCTGTTATGCTAACATACACAAAGTTACGAGTGCACAACACATTTCTGGACAGCTCGATTACATGTGTGAGTGCCACACTTACATGACACACAAACATCAAAGGTTGTGCTACTAGCCCCCCTCAAGTGAAAATAGCGTTGACGGAGGTAACACTTTGAACTTGTCCCGGAGAAATGCAAACCTTGGGCCAGCCAGACCTTTAGTAAAGATGTCAGCTACCTGACTATTAGATGAAATGTAAGTAATTAGCAATGACTTGGACTGCACAAGCTCCCGTACAAAGTTGTAGTCAATGACCATATGCTGCATCCTGGTATGAAAGACTGGATTAGGTCATAAGGAGATTGCACTCACATTGTCACAGAACATAGTTGGTGGAGAGGGCAAGAACACTTATAGATCAGTGAGTAACTTGCAGACCCATAATAGTTCAGCAGCTAAGTTTGCCAAGCTTCAAAATTCATCCTCAGTAGAAGACCTGGCAACATATGACTGTCTCTTGCTAGACCAAGAGATTGGTGTGGACCCAAAGAAGATACAATACCCCCTGTACTTCTCCTTGTAGCTGGATCACCAGCCCAATCAGCATCACTGAAGCCATTCACCTGACACATCCCCTTTTTAATTACCATCCCAAAACTTAGAGTCCCTTTCACATACCTTAGAATCCTTTTTGCAACAATGAGGTGAGCAGTGGTTGGATTCTGCATATGCTAGCACACTTGATTTACTAAATAGCTCAGCTCGGGTCTTGTCCAAGTTAAGTACTGTAGAGCACCAACTAGTGACCTGTAGGAGGTTGCATCTGTCAGAACCTCACCAGTGGCATCCAGAAATTTAGAACCAACAAGAACTGGTTAAGAGCATGCTTTTGCTCCTGCCATATCAAATTTTTCAAGAGATCCAAGGCATATTTTGTCTGAGACATAAATGTACCATTAGCATTCCTCTTTACCTCTAGTCCCAAGAAGTAGTGAAATTGGACCCAGATTTTTGATTGGAAAATGGGTTTGTAAATCAGTTACCAGAGAATGACAATATGATGGTGATGTGCCTTTCAGCGAAATGTCATCCACATAGACTAGCAAAACTGTCATCCTAGAACCTTCTTTTTGAATAAAAAGAGAAGAGTCTGCAGAGGATAATTTGAAGCCATAAGAAAGAATGACAGTGAGTAGTTTGTCATACCAGGCCTTAAGAGCTTGTTTGAGTCCATACAAGGACTTGTGAAGCTTGGACACAAAAGTTGGGTTAGCTGGATATTCAAATCCTGGAGGCTGTGTCATGTAGACATCTTCCAGTAAATCACCATGCAAGAATGCATTGCTAACATCTAGTTGTAATACTGGACAATCATGATTGACTGCAAGAGTAAGAAGAAGCCTGATTGTAGTTGGCTTGGCCACTGGACTAAAAGTGTCATAGTAATCAATGCCTTCTTTCTGATGGAACCCCTTGGCTACAAGTCTGGCCTTGTGCCTCTCAACATTTCCATTTGGATTAAACTTTAGCTTACAAACCCATTTGCACCCCACCAGATTCTGAGTAGGATCAGGTGGCACAATAGACCAAGTGCCTGCAGACTGTAGAGCATTATACTCAGTATTAAGGGAAGCATTCCACTTGGGATCTTTCTTGGCTTGGCTGACACAAGTAGGGATAGATGGTGGAATCTGTGCAATCAAAGAAGTAGAGAGAAAGTGTTTAGTTGAGAACACCTTTTTTTTTAGAAATCCCATTTTTGCTTCTGGTGGTCATTAGATGACCCTTGTCAGATGAGGAAGATACAGTAGATGTAGTAACTGGAGATATGTGTGCATCAGATGGTGGTATATCCAAAGTAGCTATTGTGTCATGAGAATGATAGCTTAGGTCATTTTTCAAAAGGTCAGAAGAAGTCAGAGTACTTGTTGTTGTGCTAAAAACATCAGCAGTGATAGATGCAGGAGATGACATGTCAGTAGAACTAGTTGTATGCATTGGATAATATTGCTCATTAAAAACCACATACCTTGATACATAAATCTTACCAGTTTTGGCATCTAAGCATCTATATCCTTTGTGACAACCGATGTAGCCCACAAAAATACAAGAAATGCTTCTAGGAGATAGCTTGTGTGCAGCATAAGGTTTTAGACATGGAAAGCACTGACATCCAAAAGATCTTAAAAATCCATAATCAGGTTGTTGCTTGAATAGAACCTCATATGGAGACTTGAATCCTAATGATCTTGTTGGTAATCTATTAATTGTATAGTTGGCAGTACTGAATGCATCTACCCAGAAAGTACCTGACAATCCAGCCTGAAAAAGATAGGTTCTACCAATATCCACCAGATGCCTGTGTTTGGACTCTGCCACACCATTTTGTTATGGTGTATGTGGGCATGATATTTCATGAATGATACCAGAAGCTTGCAGAAAAGATGTGAGGTCTTTATTAACAAACTCTCCACCCCCATCAGTTCTTATTACCTGAATCTTAGAGTGCAACTGGAGCCAACTTGTGATTTAAAGACATAAAATACATTTTTGAAGTCTGATTTGTCACACAAAGGATAAATCCAACAGAATTTGGAGTAATCATCCATTATGTTAACATAGTATTTATATCCAAAAGTTGAAATTACAGGACATGGACCCCATAAATCAAGATGTAGTAATGCTAAATGTACTTGGCTAGAGTGACTGGAGACTTGGAAGGGTAATTTGTGACTTCTACCAAGCTGACAGTCAGTACAAAAAATTGGTTTGGAGATTACATTTTTGATAGAAAAGGACTTGCTAACATGTTGCAAGGTTTGAAAAGATGAATGAGCCAGTCTCTTATGCCACACCTATGGAGTGATAACAGATGTGACAATAGAGAGGGCTTTATTTGTTGAGGAATGGACAAAGTGGATGGGATATAAGCCATTCTTATGTGGACCTTGCAAAAGAGTCTTCCCAGTGGCTTTGTCCTTCACAAAGAATCCATAAGAATCAAAAGTTATTGTGCAATTGTTGTCAGAAGTAAATTTATGGACAGATAGAAGGTTCTGATTTGAAGTTGGTGCAAGATGAATATCATTAAGAGTGAACTCGTATAATGGAGTAGATTTTAAAGAAGAACCAGTATGTGTAATAGGCATACCTTCTCCATTAGCTGCCAGTATTTCATCTGAACCACCATATGTAGAGATGTCTTGAATTTCAGATTCATTGTTGGTGATATGATTGTTTGCTCCAGTGTATGCATACCAGGGATTTTTCCCAAGATATTTGTTGATGCTAACATAGCTGTTAAGTGTTGTGGTGTATGAGTATTTTGATAGGAGAAGTTCAGCCTGTTTCTGCATTCTAGAGCTCCATGGCCAGATTTACCACAAATCTGACATACAAGAACTGAAGTTGTTGATGAAAACTGAGATCCAGAAGTGGATTTGTGTTGATTCACATGAGAAAACTGAGTACAAAAATTACTAGATGATCTCCCACTCTGTAGATTGTAATTTCTGCCTGGTCTCATAAAGTGAGAGTGTGGACTACAAAATCTGGGACCATAGTTTCTACTGTGAAATCTTGAGTTGGAAGAGTGAGCAACAAAGTCTTTAGTGGCATTTTCAGTCAGAAATGTCTTGTTTCTGTCACTGATAAATTCTTCTTCACTAAGCAAGTTATTGTGTAATTCAATAGAAGAGATAGGAGGACTTCTGTGCCTCATATCAGTAGAAAATGGAATATACTCAGAGTTTAGGGCAGAAAGAGTTATAACCACAAGTTCATTGTCAGAGATTATTTCTCCTGCTGCTGCTAGTTGATCTGATAGAGATTTTATGTCATTAATCAAAGATGGGATGGATTTATCTCCTTGTTTAAGTACTAAAAGTTTTGTTCTTAGTTGAATAGAATGAGTGGAAGAAGATCTTGCAAACCTCTCTTCTATACTGGTCCATAGATGGCTTGAGGAAGTAGATCTTGAGAAATAGGAAATAACAGAATCAGATATTGTGGAGTGAATCCACATCATTATAGTGGCATCTTCATCAATCCATTCTGTGTACAATGGATTTTCAGTTTCATTTTCTTGATTTTTATTAGAAGTGTATTGAACTGGACAGAGGTGAGTACCATGAAGAAACTTCTGAATCTTGAACTTCTTGATAACTGGAAGCATGAGATTCTTCCAGGTTATGAAATTATCATCTTTGAATTTTATTGTGATGAAATTGTTGAGCTGATTTAGGAAAACTTTCGAAATGGAGTTTTGATTCTCCATGTTTTGTTCTTGAAACTCTTGAATCTTTAGTGGAAGAAAAGACAGAGAAAGCAAGCAGAAAAGAAAAAATTGGAAGCAAAAATCGCAACTAATCTTGCTCTGATACCATAGAAGAATGTGAAAAGATTGTATATTTCTTAATCTTGTTCAGAGAACAAAACCTATATCTACAAGATGAAGCAATGTCAGCTTTATACAGACTGACAACTTAACTAACCTAAGCCTGGTGACAGGCTGTTATGCTAACATACACAAAGTCACGAGAATGTGCACAACACATTTCTGGACAGCTCGATTACATGTGTGAGTGCCACACTTACATGACACACCAACAACATAGGCTGTGCTACTAATATTAGCTATTTAAATCTTCGATTGATAATTCAAATTTTATGTTCATAACAATGGCATAAGCAAAGGGGAAAATAAAAGCACAAAAAAAAAAAGCTTAATTTCTTTATCTTTCTTTTATCTTTCTATTTTATTTTGGGTAGGCAAGTATTGGACTTGGGCTTTTTTAGGATAGATAAAAACTTTTATTTTTCTAATTTAGGCTTAAAATATATATACTACTAGTAGAGAAAGGGGAGGCAAGGGTAGGTAATTGCCTACCCTTGTAGTGGGTTTCCTCCGTCATTGTGCGAAAGGTCTTGTGCATAATTTTACACTGCTAAATATATTTAAGTAACACCTGAGCTTGTAATTACAAAGGAAAAGAAATGCATCGTTAACTTAATACTCTGTCATGGTAGAGTTTTGAAAAAAATATTATCCGATTAGACAGGTAGAAATTAAATTTAAAAAAAAGATCTATCATAATACCTTTAGTGTTGGAATAAGACAAAGATAAAAGATTTCACCGGTTAAACCTAAATTTGGGACGGAATGAGTAGTGAAACTCGTAAACCCTCTAGAGTTATTCACGAATACTCACTCATCGATGTTTACCGTCTTAACCAAATTTAGTTTGGTTCTTGATACCGTAGTATAATGATATTGATAAAATTATTAAATGATAATATCTAAATTCAAAACGTGTCGTATCTTTTATCAATTGCTTTTACCTTTACTCTGCGGTCTACAAGTACAGACTACAGCCCAAAATAATTACTGATATTTTTGTAAACACGTTTTGTGGGAAAAAAAGTTCGAGTACGGCTTGGGACCAGTAAAAATGATGCGCTGTAGCGCAAATAGATATTCGCATCATTTCATGATAATTTTGTTATTCACTGCTGTCTACCACACGGTAGGCCATGGGAGTGGGAAACGTGTGAACTGAAAACGAGTTGAGGACCTTGAGGTCGACCTCTTATTTGTACGGAAGTGGAGTGAGTTACTAAGTAGATTACAATCTAATTAATGTTGGTCAACAATTATAATCAGAAGAAAACATCGGTGCAAATCCAATCTAATACCTTCTATGACATGAATCCTGTACCCGAAACCCAATCAGGGACTTTGTTTGGCACCCCAAAATCATCCCCTGAATGGCATCATCCGGGACCATAGATTCAACAAATATCTACATCATTTGGAAAAATAAGAGATTCATTTTTATAATAAGATCTTTTAACAACAAAAACAAAAAAAATAATGGAAATTCTCATTATTAATATTTTTATTTATACTTATTTTGTAGAAAATTCAAAAAGCTTCCCGAATATATTTTACAAAATTGGATTTGTGTTTAAAAAGATATAAAAATCTTAAGTTTTTTAATTTATTTCTAAAACAATATTATTTTCATAAATATGTAAATATATATTTAAATATATATGGTGCTATTAATGATATTTAAAATTGTTTTTGTAATATCATGGTTAGACCAATTAAAAATAGATCTTTCTTTTATATCTACTAGTAGGAAAACATGTGCTATGCACATGGTTGTATTTTACACCTTTAGTAACATGAAATTTGATAACAATAAAAAAATTATTTAAAAATAAAAAATAATATTTTTATTTACACTCATTGCGTAGATAATTCAAAGAGCTTTCCAAATATATAAATTTTATAAAAATCCGATTTTTATTGTAAAAGATATCTAGATTTGAAGTATTTTAATTTATTTTTTAAACAATGGTATTTTGTCAATATGTAAAGATATATTTAATATACCATTTTACCCTTGAATACATATATAGTAGTATTAATGATATTGAAGGTTATTTTTATAATATTAGGGTTAGACAAACCAAAAATACCTCTTTCCTTTATATTAGTAAGATAATATAAAACGTAGTAGTGTTTTTTAGTGTTTGGATGGTACATGATAGGGCCAAAATACCCTTCCGTGTTCTTAAGTTTCTGCTGCGCTTGCACGAGATTTTGGTACATCTTATCATAACGAGGGGCAATCACTTATTTCGTTTTTTCCTCCGTGTTTTCTATCTTCGCTTCCCCCAGTTCGATCTTTCTCTCTCGATTTCTCTGACTTCTTTGATGGAAACTAACTTCGAATATCAACTAATGATTTAATGGACTTAAAAAACACAAGAAACACCATTAATCTGATCTAGACCTAGAAATTAGGGATTTTGAGTTGAAATTTGGACATGCAAAATCCAAAATTAAGGTAAATTATTAATCAGAATTTGGCAAAGGTTGAATTTGGTTATTCAATTTAATCAGAATTTTGCGAAGGTTGAAGGAGGATTGAAACTGAAGGAGAATTGCCATCACCACAAAAAAAAATAATCATAATCCCAATTTTAATTTCAGCTCTAACTGTTAGATTGAGGAATTGAGTGAGTTTATTCATTCACAGAGGTATTGAATTTATACAAACTAACAAGAGTAACATATGCAGAATTACAAACAGATTTGCCTAGTCTTTAGGTGTGCCTAGTCTTCAGGTGTTAGTTGTGCACAGTTATGAATATGTACACATGTAGCTCTTCACTTTAGCTGACCCTGACTTGGTCAGTTGAATGAGTCGTTACCTGCCAACATGCCCCCTCAAGATGGACATCTAGGTAGAAGTCCAATCTTGGATTTTAATAAACGAAATCTTGAACTTGACAAAGGTTTGGTAAGTGCATCAGCTAGTTGATCTGCTGAGGAAATATGAGCAACACGAAGTGAACCATTTTGAACCTGATTTCTGATGAAGTGAAAGTCAATGGAAATGTGTTTCATCCTCGAGTGAAACACTGGATTAGCACACAGTTGAGTTGTGCCCACATTGTCACAGTAAATGACCGGGCATTTTGACAATGTGATACCCAGATCTGTGAGTAGGTAAGTTAACCAGTTTATTTCTGCTGCAGCATTTGCAACTGCTCTGTACTCTGCTTCTGTTGACGATCTGGCAACTGACTTTTGTTTCTTTGAGCTCCAGGAAATTGGATTACGGCCAAGATATACAATGTAAGCACTTGTTGAGGAGAAGTCATCCATGTTGCCTCCCCAATCTGCATCAGAGAACACCTGTAGATCACTGTTACTGTGAATATGATCCGAGAAGGCATGTAATTGCATAGAAGAGTTTCTATACAGCTGAATTCCATCATGAATACTTCCACAGAGATAACGAAGTAGCCTTTTAACAAAGTGCCAGTGCAACGATGTTGGGGAGTGCATATACTGGGATAACTTGTTAACACCATAACACAAGTCAGGTCTTGTAATTAAAAGATACTGTAAACACCCTAAATAGTCCTGTATTCGGACGGATCAACCAAAGGTGTTCCTGATTTCATAGTGAGTTGAGGTGTTTGTGGAATTGGTGTAAGAACTGGCTTTGCATCAGTCATCTTTATTTTTGCTAAAATATCCAGAATATAGCGCCGCTGTGACAGAAGTATTCCATGCTTATTTGGTACCGCCTCCACACCTAGAAAATATGATAAAGCACCGAGATCCTTTATTGAAAATCTTTGTGCCAGATCGTCAATGAACTTGTTAACAATATCGGTATTGCTTCCTGTAATTATTAAGTCATCCACATACACCAAAATGTATGTTGTGGCATTAGAATTGTTTAGCACAAACAGTGAGGTATCGCTGTGGAGTTTGTGAACCCTGATTGAAGTAAAAACACACGTAGCTCATTGTACCAAGCACGAGGGGCTTGCTTTAGACCATAAATTGCCTTACGCAATTTGCACACATAAGAAGGATTATCTTGATCAACAAAACCAGGAGGTTGTTGCATGAAAACTGTTTCTGATAGAGTACCTTGTAAAAATACATTGTTGACGTCTAGTTGTCGTAGAGGCAAATCACGTGAAATTGCTAAACTCAGGACAACTCGTACTGTTGTTGGCTTCACCATAGGGCTAAATGTGTCCAAGTAGTCCACTCCCGGTCGCTGATGGAAACCCTTCGCCACCAATCTCGCTTTGTACCTGTCAATGGAACCATCTGATTTTCGTTTAGTCCGGAAATCCATTTACACCCTACTACATTTTGATTTGGTTGTGATGGGACCAAGTCCCATGTCCCGTTGGTGACTAAAGCATTGAATTCATCTGACATAGGTTTTTCGCCAGTGTGGCTTTTGAAGAGCTTGGTTTACTGTTGTGGGCTCAGAGGTATCACTAGATGATAGTTGAGCTGATAGGTTCAGTTTTTGAATTGGTTTGTGAATTTTGTTCTTGGCCCTAGTTGTCATCGAGTGGCTGGGTTGACTTTGTTGGGCCTGTGTGACCTCATGGTTTAGTATCTCCTGATGGATTGTATCGTCTGCTGCAGTAGATGTTGTTGATGGGCTAGATAGTTGTTGGGCTGGCCCTACTATTGATGGACTCACCCTTACTAGTTCAGTAGTGTTCATACCTGTGTTATTACTTGAAGCAGACTCTGAACACTGGGAACCCTGCTGAAGGTTAACTGCCGATGATGTGCTGAGTGACCCTGTGAGAGGTGGTAGGTGCAATTGGATTGGTGCTGGAATCCAAGTATCAATGTTTGCATGCTTAGGTGAGTCAGATGTGTTGGAGAGGCTTGCAAATGAGAACTGATATTCAACAAACTTTACGTGTCTGAAGACAAAGATTTTTTTTGTGGTTGGTTCTAGACAGAGATATGCACTCTGATTGAGTGAGTAGCCTAGGAAAATACATGGTTTGGATTTGGGATCTAGCTTGTGAGTATTGTACGGTTTTAGCCAAGGATAGCATAGGCACCCAAAAATCTTGAGTTTTGTATAGTTTGGTGATGTGCGAAAAAATTTTTGGTAGGGTGAAAGGTAGTGTAAAGTTTTTGTTGGTAGCCTGTTAATAAGATAAACAGCTGTTGAAAGAGCATAAGGCCAATAACTAATAGGTAAAGAAGCATGAAATAGTAATGAGAGACCTGTTTCAACTATGTGAAGATGTTTCCTTTCTGACATACCATTGTGTTCAGGAGTGTGTGGTGGTGTAGTGAAATGTGAGATGCCTGAAGTTGATAAGAAGGCCCTCATGCTAATGTACTCACCACCATTATCAGAGAATAGTGTTTTGATTTTGGTGTTGAAGTAGTTTTCTGTGAGAGATTTGAATTTGATGAATGTTTGTTTGACATATGATTTGTTGTGTAGTGGATAAAACTAGATATACCTTGTATAATGGTCCAAAAATATTACATAATACTTGAACCCAGTTGTGGATAGTACTGGTGATGTCCATACATCACTATAGATTGTTTGTAAAGGTTGTGTAGAAACAATAGATGACTTTGAGAACTTCAACTTATGACTTTTATTGCAATTGAAGGCATTACATGAGTAATTTGAAGACACTTTTGGGAGTTGGCCTAAGTTATATGTTGACACTATGTGTTGTAAAATCTGAGAAGAGGGGTGGCCTAGTCTGTTATGCCAGCAAAAGGAGTTGAGTTTTGTTGTAGAGAATGCAACCTTTGTGGAATTGATTGGCCACTCATACACCCCATCTTTAGTTGGTCCTTCCATGAGAGTTGCTCCTGTGCTCATCTCCTTCACAAGAAAAGAACAAGGTAAGAACTCAACGGATACATTGTTAGTTTGACAAAATTGAGATATAGAAATTAGGTTCTTTTGCATGTTTGGTACACATAAAACATTCTCTAATTTAAACATTTTGTTGGAGCAGGTTAAAGGAGTTGAACCATTGTGAGTAATTGGAAGATTTGTGTCATCCCCAAGCATAATGTCATCTTGGCCAGCATATGTGTCGTGAAATGACAGGTTCTCCAGATCAGAGGTGACATGGTGAGAAGCACCAGTGTCAAGGAGCCAAGCAGGAGTGTGTGGGGTGTTTGTTGCATTTGCCTGTGGCTGCCATGGTGTGACTTGGTTGTGTTGTCTTGACTGCTCAATGGGTACCACTCTAAAAGATGGACATCTCTTTGCTGTGTGTCCTTGGACCCTGCATATTTGACAAAGACCCAGGTAAGGTCTGGTAGTGTTGTTGGAAGAATTGGTATTATTTTGGTACTGTTTTGGCTGTCTTGTTGGATTGGTGGGCTGAGATGAATTAGCATAGTTGTTGCGCCAGGATGATTGGTTTGGACTCCTTGACTGCCAAGATTGGTTTCTGGTGGTATAGTGGACTGTTGCTGGGAAATTGTGAGATTCAGAAAATTTGGGTTGCAAAGAGGCTTCAAAGTTTAGCAATTTTTCATGTAATTCTTCAAATGTTATATTTGTATCTCTTGCCTGAACTGCCCTGACTAATTCTTTGTAGTCTTCATTGAGTCCATCTAGCACCTTATCAGTTAATTCTTCTGCATCAATTGGTGCACCAAGGAGTGCTAAGTCATCTGCCTTTGTTCTGACAGATTGTATGAACTCACTAACTGTGAGTGCACCCATCTCTATGTTTTTGAATTGTTGTTTTAACTGTTTGATTCTTCATCTAGAGGGTTTGGCATATGTATTTGCAAGAATTGTCCAGGCTTCCTTTGATGTTTTGGCCTGTGCAATGAATGGGATTATTGATGGTGACAGAGAACCTAGAATGGCATTAAGGATAAGTGAGTCTTGCCTATTCCAGATGTTGTATGCTGGGTTTGTTGCTTCTACATTTTCTATGGTTATTGTTTTTGGTGGGCATGGCAATGACCCATCAACATAGCCAATGATGTCATAACCTATGAAGAGAGTTTTAAACTGTAAGTTCCAGGAATTGTAGTTTGTGGTGTTGAGTTTTAATGGAGCTTGTGCAGCAATATTTATGCTGACCAAAGTTTGGTTTGGATTGTTGGTGTTTAGGATTTGGTTGGGATTGCTATCAGCCATGGTTTGAAAAGAAAAAAAAAGAAACTGGATCACTGCTCTGATACCATGTTAGATTGAGGAATTGAGTGAGTTTATTCATTCACAGAGGTATTGAATTTATACAAACTAACAAGAGTAACATATGCAGAATTACAAACAGATTTGCCTAGTCTTTAGGTGTGCCTAGTCTTCAGGTGTTAGTTGTGCACAGTTATGAATATGCACACATGTAGCTCTTCACTTTAGCTGACCCTGACTTGGTCAGTTGAATGAGTCGTTACCTGCCAACACTAACTTGGATGATGATCAGTCGTTCACCACCACCCCCATACCATCAACACCACCATAACAAGATCCACCACCAAATTCATACACACCCATTATCAATTTACTTCAGGCACAATTGTTACATATCAATCTCAAAATTTGGATTTCAAATCAAATTGTTTACATGAATGCCTAACATAATATTAGTAAGATGAAGTAGTAGTGAAGATTTAGGCAGGTTTAAGGTTGTGAATATTGATTGTTTGTTTGTATAAATGCCTAGAGAATATTGGTAGCAGTAGTAGTCGGACAATTAGGTAAGAATTTAGTCATCTTTACCATTTGAATCCTAAGTTTGTGAACAAATGCCTCAGGGATGCATGAATTCTAATTATTGAAATTATTCTTTAGGTTTTGATATCTGTCTTATCGAATCTAATGCCCTGAATACAGAAGGTCACATTGACTTGAGCTGTATCATTTGTTCAAAGGTACAGTTATCAAAGGGCCCTTGCTTTTGTTGTTCATATATCTGTTAAACACCCAATTAAGACAGTCTGCGAAATTCTATCTTTTTGTTCGAAGGTGCAGTAATATAGTTAAATAATTTATACTTTAGCTTTAGATTGTCAACTGCAATCTTGAGTCCTTCCCACTACCGATTTTTTGCTGGGATGTATGTTTTCTATTCCGCAGTCTAGCTCTCACTTAATTGTTTATCATTTTTGTTATTTCAGAAAAGTAAAATTTGGGACTTGAATCTCGGAAGTTGTCCTATAAGATTTGTTATATTTTGTTGTCGGCATATGACTACAGTCTTTAACTCTCAAGATTTTCTTGCGATATGGCAAGTACATCTATGATTATTTTGGTTAACTTTTCATTTCAATCATTTGGTTTAAATTTTTTTGGTTTACTATTGCTTATACTCTTATTTATACCGTGACATGTACCATATGTTTTTTCTGTAACTTGCACATGAATGCCATAATACAATCTCAGAAAGTGTACTTCTTTCAAGAAAAAGAGTCACTTATAAGAGTAATGCAAGGGAAAAATAAAGGGTTTTTTAATAAAATGTCATTATAAAAACCTCATTTATAAATTACCCACCTTTTGTTAAACATTAATAAAATGTTTACAGTTTGACCTTTTCCATCCTGTTTTATTGAAAAAACGGTTAACGGCCGTTAGAGTATAGATGGCACTAAATCAGATGTTGCAAAATACATTAAAGCCCTTGAATCGTGTGAATAAGGCCGAGTTAGAACAATGATTCATTGTGAACTCAATTCGTGACTCGCAGCATGTGTATAGCATGTGCTACCATTAGTAACAGTCGGATTACATGTGGCAAAATCCTAAGATCAAAAATCAACGACCCTTTTGTAACGGTCTTCTTTCATCATCTTCAACCTATATATACCAGTTATGAACCCTAGCATCCACATCATCCGATTTTATCAAGTTCATAAAAAAAAAATCAACTAACATAAAGGCAAAAAACACCTGAACAATAGTGTAATACGCTCTCCAAGTAGTAGTAGTAATACTAGAAGCAGCAACAACAAGGTTAGAGAGAAAAAAAGGTTCCATTAAATCATCCATACTAATAGATTTCATTCATATTAAAAGGTTTTAATAACAAACCATAACAACAACATTGTTTTTCCAAACATAAACAAGTTCAGATAAAAAAAAAGTACTTCAAACAAAAGAAAACATCCTGCAAGTCTGGTCTTGTTTATCTTTTTAGGGGTCTCATCAATGTTTGTAACAGGTTGTTCCATTACAACATTTAAGAAATCATCTCCAAATTCAGAATTTAGTACAAATAGCGTAAGGCATATGAAATATTTACCATCAACTGCAACTTCATCCCAAAACTTTAAAAAATGTTCATTTGTTACCAAACTAAAAGGAAAATATTGATTATGCATCCAAGCCAAGTGGAAAATTTCTTCTTTATTCTGACCCAATCTTACACGTAGCATGTATTCAAAACTCTTCAAAACTGCTTTATCTCTGAGGGAAATGCAAAGTCAACTTACTGATATCAACATACACGTTGATGTTTCTGTATAGATAAGAGACATAGCCACTGCAACAGAAATTGAGAAAATTTTAGTCTATTTGAAACAGTAATGACATAAAACACAAATTAAACCCTAATAACAGAAAATCAACAAATTGAAACCCATAAAAACCTCAAATTAAAACCCTAATTTCAGAAAATCATCAAATTGAAACACTGATTTCTAAAAAATAATAATCTAATTTTAGAAAAGCCCAAATTAAAACTCTAATACTAGGAAATCAACAAATCTTGACTCGAAAATCAACAAATTAAAACCCTAATAAAAAAATAAGCAATAAACCATTTCTTGTTCATCAGATTGAATAAAAATATATTAGGGTTAACTTTGATGTAACCTGGGAATCAAGTCTTTTGTTTCCCATTTTTTTTCTTCATCTTCACGGTTAGAGCAAGAGAGGTGTTCTTAATCTAACCTGGAAATGAAGAACAAATCTTCGATTCCAGTTCTTCAGAGAAAGATGGAGGCGGATTAAACAAAATGAAGAAATGGAAACAAATGAAAACCCTAAACTTTTTTTGTTTAGATAATATTTGCTTTAACCACGTGTTTGCATTTGGTTAACTTAATCTTTAGTCGTCTCTTAAGTTGAAGATATTGACCACGTGTTCGAAGATCTCGAAATGATCCTCCAATTTCGGGGAGAATTCGTAAAACTCCGTTTCCATGGAGAATTGAATGGAGTTCTCTTTTATTTTGACCGAAGAATCTAAGAGAGACATGACTGTCGAGATTCGGATCGGTTTGCATCTGATCTAATTAATCTTTAGTCGTCGATTAATTGTACACGTGGACAGTAAAAGATGAAAATAAATTGGCTAAAGCAATGGTAGCTTTGTAATTACACCCATAAAATCTCATCTCGTCATATGAGATATTGACTAAGTAATCGAGATTTTACCAATCGGGTGGATCCTGACGGAATTGCTAACGAGATGAGTATTTTATTAATGTTTAAAAAAACATGGATATTTTGTTAAGTCGGTTTTTAATAGTTAGGCATTTTATTAAAATTCTCAAAAATAAATGGTTAATCGGCAGTCAGGTTTTGCCATCTCTTTTATTTGTTGGGACTTGCAGAAAAATCGTAATTTCTTAAGAATTCATCGTCATTGTTAGACTGTGGAAGCTCAATTGGATTGAGTTATAGTCTTCATTGTTTTTATTGTTGTACTCGTGGCGCCTCTTAATTCCTTAAGAACTTGCAAATATTTTTGTCAATTATAGCCTTGAAAAGCCTTAAAAGTACTTGCATCTTATGTTGTATCTATTTATGTGTTTTATTTTGAATTCTTTTTTTTTTTTACCAAAGGAACGATTCTCATTAAGTGAATAAAGGACTACACATGTCTATGTTTAATTGGGTAAGGAAAGGAGCGGACTCGTTCCACATTTTCCCCGACCCATCCAAACGAGCAAAGTTTGCCATATCGTTTGCTATCTTGTTTTCCTCTCTGCCTATGAAAGTTAAATTAAAGAAATGAAATAACTTTAAAAGCCTTTTAAATTCTACTACTAGCGCGTGACAGGCCCAGGGGGTCGATGATGTGATGCCATTGATGTCGTCGATGATCATCTTAGCATCTCCTCGAAACAAAATGTTCCTCCATCCTTTCTCTTTAGCCCAGCAGATGGTTTCTTTCAGGGCCCAAGTTTCCGCTTGATGACTAGATCCGACTCTAGCCACTCCCGAAACGCCTGCTAAGAAAGAGCCCTTTGGAGTACGTGTTATTGCTCCATAACCTGCTGCATAGTCTGTTATAGAATAAGAACCATCAAAGTTTATAATAACATAATCAACCTCTGTCGCGGCCCAAGAAGTCACAAGGGCTTTTTCAGAAATAATGGCATTCTGGAGAGCTTGCTGCTTTTTCGACTGGTTATGGGGAGGTGTGTCGAAAGTGTTTGTGGGTGGGACCTGAATGGTAGTGGGATTGGGGTGACAGGATCTTTTATGGTGGGTTGGATTATGGAGTGGTGGCTGACTGTGAGGGATAGAGTCCCTGGGGGGGGACGGTATCTGCTGGTGTTGATTCATGCGTGCATGAATCGACTGGGTCTTTGTGATGGGATAAAGAGACTTGGTGATTGCCATTACCTATCGAGAGGTGACTAGAGGAGCCCTTAGGCTGAAAAGTAGTGAGGGTTTGGGTGTGAATGGGGTTGGGATGAAGTAATGGGATAGGTGGATGTGTGTGATTGATATTGATGGGTTGTATATGGGGAGAGGCCACTGTTTTGGCTATTTTAAATTCATGATATCTTAATTTCGTGTCTTCAGACGACATTCATGATATCCTAATTTCGTGTCTTCGGACGACATTCATGGAGTACCAACAAGAAGAGATAACATTTTAGTTGTAGTAATGATGGTTGTTGGTGTAACATCACTATCACTATTTCCTCCAATATTTCAAGTGTACTTAAAAACGGAAAATGTTAGTTTCTCCGAATCTTTTTCTGAATGTTTTCCCGAATAGGGGATCCAATGGTCCTCATCCAAACTCTCTATCATTGGGGTGGTAAAAGATAAAGGTGGACCATCCTTTTTATTATCTCAGTCGGAAGAAAATTCGGGAATTTTTTTTCGGAAAAACTAGCATTTTCGCTTAAAAACTTAGATGAAACTGTGCATTGAGTTAGAAGCAACAAATACTTTTAGCATATTGTCAAATAATGTTGTGTTTTCAATGGTACCCATTCTGAAAAACTATTAGACTGTAATTGATTGATCTTAACCTTTATAACCACCGCTATCACCTCACAACCGCCTCAACCAACATCAAATCCGCCACCAGCACAACTGCTGCCACCAATGCCGTTCCATCGTGGCACAGGCTATTCACTGGTTAGTAAGATGTGAACGTGGGGTGAAATGTTGGAGCAGAAATTTGGGAGTAAAAAATATTTTCCCAATCAGTTTCTACTGATTTAAATTTCTTGCAATAACCTAAAACCGGAAACTATGACCCTAGGCGAGGTAGGTTAGTGACTCAAAATCTAGTGTTGTGGTTGTGGACCAAGTTAACTTGAAAATCCAAAATTTGGTCGTGTCACAAAGTTCACCTCGGGTTTCAAAATTTATCCACACTCCAAAACGGTCTACGGTCTAAAATCTTACTTATAGCCTAAAACCTAATTGATATCGCAAGACTGGAATGATAGTGTGATCTCGAAATTGGTTATTGACCTAAAATCCACTTGACCAGATTCTGGCTCATGGTAACAATTATGGATGATCCAAAATATACCACGCGATTTAATATCCAGTTTGGAGACCCAAAATAGTATCGAGTATCTCAAAAATCTACCATTGTAATTTAAAATCTACTTGGTGATTAAAATGTTGCATGTAATCCAAAATCTGTCATATGTTATAAAATTCTTTTGTCTTTGATCAGTATGATCTAAAACCCAGTTAGGACACTAAAATCCATTTAATGACCTAAAATCTAATAATTAAATCAAGGTCAGCATCGTTGACCCAAAATTTACATGATAACTTAAAACTTTCGTTATAATCTAAGGTTTTGCCACTTGAAATAGGCATGACCCAAAATAGGCCATGTGAACCAAAATCGATTGAATTTTGTAACAAAAGGTTTTGCCACTTGAATAAGGCATCAGGATCCATGGCCCAAAGTAAGCCAAGTGAACCAAAATCAGTTCGTAAGGAAGGCTAGTTTGATGATTGTGAAATGAGGAATATTATGCTTTTTAGTTGGTTGTTTTCTGGCTATTTCCCTAGCAAGAGCCTAACTTTCACGTCCCAAACCCAGGTTTGCACGCTTTGAAACAACTCTTCTCCTTGATGACCTTAAAAGATCCCTGCACACATGACTTTGATTGAGTGGTTTTGGTTTATAATTCTTCTTTAAGTCATGTGAGAATGTATCAAATCTTTTTTAATTAATTTAATTTGTTGATTTATTTTTTTCTAGTGAACAAAAGGTATTGCTAGATTATGGTAACCCAATTTCTAATAGTTGTATATATGATTCTTTAACTACAAATCATCATGTTGTTCATGTATAGATTAGTCTGCGCTATCGATATGTTGATGCTGATTAATAGGTCTATAATGTTTGTTGATTAGTAGCTCAATAATATACATCATCAATTAATATGATGTTGCAAGTGAAAGAGATAATGATTCAAGTTGAATGTCATGTTTACCGAGTAAGTGGTGGTGCAGATGGAAGCAGTTTGCTTTAGCATGTGTAACTGTGAATTCGTGATTCTTGATGTTCAATTTGATGGTGGTTCTTTTTATTTGCAGGGGTCAATCTATATTACGGTCACCCATTATCAGGATTTTATAACTCCAACTTAGACAGACAGTACATTTTCTTACGACAGAAGCTCATCAATGATTGTCCCATAAGCGAATTCCTCTTCCAAATCTTTGAATTCATCTTATGATCACCGAGGAAAACTTGATGTGATTGATAGGTGTATTATTTGCATTAGTTTGATACCCTAATTCATTGTTTTCTTGTTAGTTTTCATTTCATTATGCTTTGATTTTATTTGTTTTTGAGTTCTTTAGGTATTTTGAGGACTAATTAATCAACCAAAAAAGAAGAAAGAAGTTCATTCTGGAACAATGGAAGAATTAGAGATGAAAATATACTTTTGGAGTAAAAATCCGGAAGTGCTTATGGCTAGGAACTTTCCTCGACCTAGTCGTAGAACTGGGAAGCTGAAGATTTATGTCAGAGTTACGGCTAGGAATTCAACTCAACCTAGCCGTAGAAGAAGCGAAGTGTGTAAGATTCGTGTCAGGCTCATATATATTTACGGATAAGAAACCATTCCAACCTATCCATTGATAAGATGAAGAAGTAAAACAAGAGTTCCAAGCTCACAAGTGACCCTGAAAAATCACCCTAAAAGTCATATTTGGTTACTGCTAGGTCGTGAGAGAGTTCCCAATCGTATCTTTCGGTCTTTTGTGCGAAATTGGACTTCTAAAAAGAGAAAACCCGGTCCCGGAAGGAGTTTAAGCCCTATATGTCATGAGTACTATATAAAGAGACTCCCAAGAAATTAGGAAAACATCTTGCATTTTATTTTGTAGGCTTGGGGAGGAGAACAAAGAGCTAGGGCTTGGAGTTGTGATTGATCATCACGATTTCTAAGGTTTATTTTACTTGCTTTCTTAAATATATTTCCATAGATTTTGATAAATCCATGATGAAGTAAGTCTTTCTTATTGGTTAGAGATATAGCCCGAATTTGGAAAACATGTTTATTAATTGAAGTATTCATTCTCATATGTTCATAATCTCTTCAATATCGCTTATGTTCTACTGTTTATAATGTCATGATTGATTTTTTTTGTTTAAGTCGCGAATTAGATGAGCATGTATTGGTATCTATAGCCAAACTAGGGTTTGAGATCCGGAATTGTCGAAAGACCCTTATTACAAATGGCATAACATAGTTGTTAATGACGGGATGTTACCATGCAATTATGTGTAGAAGCGTGACCTAGGTTAAATCTGTGTGGCTCTTGCGCCAGATTGCTTAGAATAACCTCAAGTCACAAAAACCATTGCTCTCATTGGGTTAAACTTGAGTGGCTCTTGCGCCAAGTTATTCCTTGAAATTACGGGCATTGCTGCTGGTGATAACATTCAGTTCAGGGCCAAGGTGAGTGACTTCCTGTCTTCTTTCTGTTTCTGCTCCTACTCTTCTATAGCAAAAGGATTCAAAGAGTGGCTCTTGCGCTTTTTATGATAATAGGAGTTTTGTCGGAGTAGACCTGCGATAGGATGCTTTAGGGTTATTGACATAGAGAGACAATGATTGTTGAGTTTGATTCGGTTGATACCATGTTGGAAGATAGAAGATGAAACCTCTAACTAGTACTCTTTATCTCTGATATTCGTATTAATTTACTTACTTTAGTATAATTTAGTTACAATCACAATCAAAACCTCCCTGTCTATATAAGTAATCGAAAATACCTGACAACCCATATCTCCCTGAGGAACGAACTTGTTCTTATTACTATACTCAGATCCATATTTGTGAAGTAGAGAACTTGAAAATAATTTTGCTTGTCTAACAACCAACCAGTGATAAATGTCAAATATCAGAACATGTTTTCGGAGCATATGAAGCTTTTCCTTGACAAAAGTAGGTTAATAACCTTATCTATCTGATCAATTGGGATGTAAAATCAATTTCTCATCGGATACATATATAAAATAACATATATTTACTGTTATGGGTATTAGTACAAATAGTGAGCTAGTACTTCTTCAATAGACAGGAAAATAGATAGATAGAGTCATAGAAACCATAAGTGGAATTATCAGTATCCGTGTTACTAACCTTACTAATGAAGAAGTTATCCATGGATGTGATCGTGTATTATTATGTGCTCAAGTATTCAATCTTCAGGGGATAACTGAAATTCGATGTGATCCATCCGATGACACTACTTTTACCTAACTCAATCCTATATAGATGAAGTAGACTTCAATATTTTCAAGATATATTTTGGCATTTAAAATTGACAATTCCATACTTGTCATACCAACGCTTATGGGTTTAACCGAACAGTGTTCCAATATTTATGATATACATGAGATGAATTATTAAAGTTATATATATATGTTAAACCTAGGATTTCTTTCACATAAAAAAATACTGACATGGATGGTAAATCATCGCTTTGATACTAATATTAATGGTTTGAACAAAAATAATAATTATTATCCTATCTGTTCATATATCTTGATTGTTTGCCGATGTCTTTTAGAGTTTCTGGTGTTATAGTAAGACATAATCAATCACAAATATCTCTGTTTTACATAGGTTTATCTAAACTTCTTCTTCCAGTAAACTTATTATAGCTAAGAGAGCTGAACATTCCATTAATCTTCAAGCTCAAGCTATTAATGACATTATTATCAAAATGAATTCTTTTTCTTCCTCTATTAAAATATATAAAAATTATTAAATTCCAGGGGTCTAACTAACCTCGAAAACCGGATTACAAGGTTAGGGTTGTCGAAGGCTTATTAACCGTAGGATCTTAAGTTGTCCATCCAATGTGGGACTAATCTCACACGCCCCCCTCACGTGTATCCTTTTTGGGTCTAACACGTGGACATTAAATCGGGTGACGCGGAGTAGAGGTGCAGTCAAATGACTCGTCACAAATTGCCTGCTCTGATACCATATTAAAGTCCATGGGTCTAACTAACTTTGAACACCGACTTACAAGATTAGGGTTGTCCAAGATTTATTAACTGCAGGATCTTAAATTATCCATCTAATGTGGAACTAATCTCAACAAAAATAAAGAATACGATAGTTATGTTAATGCTAGAAGTGGAACCCTTTGGATTGAACTACTTTAGAAAACATTGAAAGAAGGTTCTGCTCTAAGATCATGAACCAATTATTTATACCTTAGTGTTGAGAATTATTATCCTCATTAGCGTAAAAATGTTCATCGGTCTATTTTACATGATTGACATAAGGAACAATTCCATATCGAAACGAAGGATCTTTTTTTAATTAATATTTAATTTATAAAAATGCATTTGATATCTGATTAGGGATTTGACTTTTGTTAACCAAAAAGAGTATGTAATGCTAATATTATCTTTTGGGTCGCTAGTCTTACAAATTTTAAATGTCGATTCTGCATCCGACCGACCATCTAGAAGATTTTAGCAAACTCATCCACTCGTAATTCTTTTATGGATTCGATGTCCACCTGTTAAATTACGGATTGGGTTAGATTAATCTGACGGATTCATGTGGTTTTGCTCAGTCTACAATTTTAACCCTTAAATAGTTGACTAAATAGTACACTCGCGTAACCTGACTTAATCGATTAAAAAAAGCTTTGCACTGTTGTAAGTTAATATATTTTATTATGGTCCCACGTTCTAAAATTCCCGCTTTAAAGCAACTGCAGCGGGTGAGTATACCAAAGAGTAAATATTAAATTTACTCTTTGGTTGCCTAAAATCAAGCGCAACGGAGGAGTAAATATAGGACTGAGGCGAGTATAACTACTATTCCAGAAAAGTTTTTCTCCAAAACTTATATATATTTGCACGTTCTTGTACGTGGGCGTTAACAACAGACGTTTATTTATGAAAGCGTTTAGAAACACGGACGCAGGGGCAGAGAAGCATTTGATGAGACACTCATTATAGAATGCGTATGAAGTAACGCTTCACTAGGAGAACGCTGGTAGAACAAACGCAAGCTAAGAAGAATGTCTGGTCGAGACGTCCATTTACGAAAAACGCCTATATATCAAACGTCCATTTAAGAAGACGCGTTGCTTAATTAAATTCTTAAGTGAGCGTTAGTTTAGTTTAGTTAGTGAGCGTTACTAACGTGCTAGGTGAGCGTTAGTTAGTAATTAAGTTACTAGCGTTAGTTTAGTGTTAGGTGAGCGTTAGTGCTAGGTGAGCGTTCTTAAGGAGCGTTAGTGCTAGGTGAGCATTAGTGCTAGTGAGCGTTTGGTTAAGCACTAGGTGAGCATTTTAGTGAGCAGTTCTTAAGTGAGCGTTTAGTGACGTTAGTTTAGTTCTTAAGTGAGCGCTAGTAATACGTTCATGTAAAGGAACGTTTCATATATGGGCGTTCTTATAAAGCAGCGTTTGTGATTCTGGCGTTTGATTAAGAGGACGTCTGTGAGTAAACGTCTACACACGACAACGCTCAATTACATACGCTCTCTTATGACTACGCTTTGATAGAAGACGCTACCTTGTGTAGACGTTAAACATACGTTTGATTAGGGAAGCGTACGTGCATGCAAACGCTCATTTATAAGTGCGTCTGGTTCCAGAATATGAAACGCCACCCAAATGTGCGTCCAACAACATACGTCCCACTAAAGAAACGTCCGTGTCACCTAACGTTCGTCTACAATAGCGCTTTATAACAGACGTCTAACTAAAACAACGTGCGATCATATTTACTCACAAAACCGTTGTGCTAAAAATGAAAAACGAGCAAATTTTTTTACTCTTTGGTATTTGGTATAGTCCAACAGTTGCAGTTGCCCTTAGATATCTCATACAAATGACACATAAAATTTGTACGTGTCATGTATATGTTAAAATGGGGTGATGAATTATCACCTTATGAAACTCTTACATTGGAACAATAACGAAGCCAAAAGCCTATGAAAAGTGGGCTCCTAATACGTGTCGTAAGTGTAATAAATTATTTTAAATATTTCTCACTAATACTAACAAGTAGTATAGTGGTATTAAGGATTGTTCCCACGAGGAGCTGTGAACTGTTATTTATCTTTGGCTTTTTATGTAACCAAAAAGGGGTTGTAGAGTTAGTAAAGTAAGGTAAATTAACGAAAGAAAACAAATAAATAAATAAATAAAGGTTGAAATCAAGGTAAGAGAATACTGGTTAGAGGTTGCATCTTCCATCGCCGAACAAGTTCTTCAATCGATTAGAGATAACATTCAATCATTCTCATACCAATAACCCTAGAGCATCCTATCGCGGGCTTACTCCGGCAAAACTCCTTGTATCATCAAAGACGCAAGATCCACTCTTTGAATCCTTCTCAATGAATAACTTGGCGCAGGAGCCACTCAAGTTTAACCCAATGAAAGCAATGGTATTTGTGAGTTGATTCTATTTTAAGCAATCCGGCGCAAGAGCCATACGGGTTTAACCTAGGTTAAGCTTCTACACATAATCACAATGCAATATCCCTTCGTTAACAACTATGTTGTACTACTTGTGATTAGGGTTTTTCGACAATTCCGGATCTCAAACCCTAGTCTAGCTTTAGATATGAACACATGATCATTCAATTTGCAACTTAAACAAGCAAGTTTTCAATCATACATGGCGATATAAATAGTAGAACATAAGCGATAAAAAAAATTAAAATTAAAAACTAACCATCCAGATTGGTTCCCTTGTTTAGAACTTCCGGTTATATCTCCAACCAATAGAAGAATTAGCTACACATGGGTTTACTAAAACCCATGAAAAATATATAAGAAAAGAATAAAGCAGAAAAAAGAAGAGAAAAATATCCTAGTTCCCTCTTTTAAAGGGGTAAACCAAAATTTGCTCTCTTATCTGTGGAGAAGTTGTGTTGAAAATTATATTTAGGCTCCCCTTTATATAGGCTTTGATAATCTCATCTTGATGTCTATCCAACTAGGAAACCTAATCTCATTAAACTCTTCCACCTCCTTTTGATCCTTATCCAACTAAAGACTTAACCTCCTCAAAAACCAACAAAAACCCTAATTTTCACGTCAAATGCGAGCCCAAAATGCTTCCCTTATTTCTCTTCCCGCGCATGCCCAATAAGGTCCAACAGATACCAAATCCAAGTTAGTTTCACGGTTTTGCTCATAACTTCTTCATACGAACTCGGAATAACCTCATTCTTTTTGCGTTGGCTTCGCCTTTCAATTCTCTACGAGATGGTATAAATAATTCCTGTACTTAAAGGAGTTTCAATTCTTCTTTAATTTTCTTCACTTGTAGCACTTCACTTCTTAGCACTTTAAAATCGTTTCCACTTCTTTTGGTTGAATCGTCCTAACATGAGAAACAAAATCTAAAACAAAAGTAATACAATGTATAATGAAAGAAGTATAACTAAAACAAGTATGAAATTGACACTAAAACCATGTAGATTATACACCTATCAGTGCCTTGTAATTAGTAATTGAGAAACCGAAAATAAGAAACACTTAAGTATCATTTCTAAACTCATCTCATTCTCTAGATTTACTATAATTTATATATTATATAGAGTAGATAAGTTGGTATTCCATAGTGGCTACAATCTCGAATGACAATTGTGTTTATTATTTAACACGTTATCAACACGATTTGCTTTATCCTTATCGGCATATGGTCTAATCAGTATGGTGGCTGACGATACGGAAAAGGATAATTCTCTTCAACCCTTGTATATTTAATTTAACTATTGTCAAGTAGTTTTATGCATATAATTTTTATTGTGTCTAACTTAGTTCCTATTTGATTAGACCTTGTTAAGGGAGAAATTAGACGGTTGCCGCATCTTGCATATGATAAGGTCAACACAAATAATTATTGTGGTATACGAAGAGATATCCAAATAGGTACGTATTTAAAATAACTCATATTTACTTTGTTATTCGATTCCCGAATTTAGCCAACTATTTGAGTTTTGCAGCGTTTACTATTGTCCTCATTAATTGAATAATGGAAGGCGTTGAAAATAATTTCCTTCATTGTTTCGCCATTGATTTTTTGCGGTATATAGTTTGGCTTGAATTTAGAGAAGAAATATATGTGTCACACAAATGCTACGACGGGCAGTAAAGAGAGCGATAATTTTTGCACCCTTATGTGTTTCTGCTAGCTTTACGTATGCATAATAATGCACCTCTTATATCGACGAACTTTAAAATGCTAGTGCATATTATGCACATTGTATATTTTGTCATAGCAACAACGAGATCTGCGTATATTAACTGCACCTCGTAGATATATAAACGTCGAGCGACTGATAATGAGTGTTGCATTATTTTAAATGATATTAAGAGATTAATATCTAGTTTTCTCGTCGCCAGAGCTATTACCGAAATCTCAAATTTGGTGAATTAAATTTGTATCAGTGCCTATACAAATAAGTCTACTTTTGACAAATTGATAGACATGACAAATGAGGAAAATGCAAAATGTGGTAGGCATGTTGAAATATGGGAACCACAATGATTTTATCGGGTTTAGGGACCTGATAAACACCGTACCACTAAAAGTAGAGAAATACGGAACGATAACATAATATGTCATGGACCGGAAATTTCGCCCCCAGCGCGTTGCACTGGGCAGGCCAGAACTCCCCGATGCGCGATTAAAAGAGAGTAACCGGACCTTAGAGCTTAACTTCTCGCTGGAAAGTGCAGGTAGATTTTTGCTTTCCAAGCATGCCTTATAAGCATTATACTCGAAATGTAGTTCCCATATCATTCAAGCTACGTTTATACCGTTCCACCTCACCCTTGTTATGCTAAGGGTGCAAGGATATAAAAGCGAATGGTGAATGCCTTTGGCAAGCATCACATACTTTCGAGCATTGTCCAGGGATAACTCATGCCTTGGACTCGCACCTAGGCCATTTCAGGCCTATTTTCGCGTCATCAACACTGGTTCGACTAAGCACTGGGTGCATGCACTGATCTTTCTCTTGCCAAAAGTGCAGCAACCAAACATATTCCGTTCATACCGAATAGCATGATAGGAAGTACGAACATCCATCCATGGTATTGCAACTACCTCATCAAGTGTGGGAACAATCATCTCTTGACTTAGCATTGCCAAGCCAGATGATACGAGTTATCATAATGTCGCAATCACCTCTAAATTAGATGAGATGAGCGACAAGGTGCTGCACCTTAATGCATTGCATTGCGGTTTCTTACGTACCCAACCCGTACCTTGAAGGGATCAAGCATGACCGTAGTTCATCAAAGTGTCAATTCGAAAGGAACAGCAACTCAAGTCTATTAAGGAAAAGCCAGTATGATTTCCAACTTCATTGCAAGGCCAAAGGCCAAGCAAAGCCTAGACCGTATAGGCCGAAGGACTTTCGCAAGGTATGCACTAGCTTGTGCATAACTATCGCTAGTTATTATGCAAATATGCATTCTCAAGTACGTAGCACGATTGAATGATGCTTTCGCATAATTCAAGCTTTATAGGCTAAGCTATAAATATATTGATACTTATGCATCAAGTATGCTCCAACGTATAGGCCACATCGCATAAATTTATATGGGCATTACCGCTCATGCACATTTAAGCTTCATCGGTTAATCTACAAGCATATTGATGCTTTAGCATCAAGTATGCTCCAACGTATAGGATACGCTATGTGCATTACCACTCATGCACATTCAAGAAAAGCTCCATCCATATATATGTTTTATTCGCATTGCTACAAATAAATATAATAATAGGAAGTGACATCCATCGACTGCACAAGGACGAAAATGAAGTTTTCTTGCCAAAGCCAAGCGAAGCATTCTCAGGTAAGCTACAAGTGAACACGCTAATGCATCACGATGATGCATTCTCAATAATGCATCACGGCATAATAGTGCCTTAGCACTATGATGCACTCTCTCTTACCCATCATTGGCTTAGTGATGCATTGAATCATGCATCACGGTATAATATTGCATTAGCACTATAATGCTCTCACTTACGCAACTTTGGATTATTGATGCATTCTCAATCATGCATCACGACATAATAGTGCATTAGCACTATGATGCCTCCTCAAATACGCATCACGTATAATATGGCCTTAACACTATATTTCGGGGTCAAGGCATCAACACCATGATGCAATCTTAAGCGAGCTTTATAAGCTTAGGGTGAAGCTTCAACCCAGGCCATGACGCGTCCTTGAGTAAGCTTCATGCAAAAATTACGGGTGTTACATTCTTACCACCTTCAAAGAATTTCGTCCTCGAAATTTAACTCAAAAACTATTGTGGACAAGCTTCATCGATTAAGGTTTCCTATGCATATGTCCTATTCCATGATGCACAGAAATCTCGCAAGGGTTCAATGTTTGTTAATGAGAACAAATTAGAACCTTCTGAATATGCATCCCATACTGCATATCCCAGAATCCTAATAGGGCCCACAATTGCCATAAACGCCAATTGAGACCTTCTGAACATACTTCCCATTCCGCATGCTCGAGGATCAACAAAGGTTTTATAATTCTACTGAGAAAAATCAAATTGGATCCCTAAACATGCGTCCCATACCACATGCTTAAGAATGCAAAAGAATTTACTCAACACGAGATCTTAAGTGGACGTCCCATTCCATACACTTAAGAATTCCCAAAGTTCACAGAAGTTGAAAAGTCATCACAAATTGATAAGAAGTTCCTAGCGTAGTATTGTGAGGACCAACTCTAATGCTAGTGCAGTCGGACGATCTTCCACTCTTAAGTGGGTGCTAGCCAACCTGACAACGCACACCGTTCCAGCGGCAGGTGGGGATGATCAGTCCCGTGCCAAGGGTAGTCGGATACCAGCCACGGTTCCAAACGGGTTTTCTGGCAATCTCACAGAACTAGGTGAAGCTCCTCCAAATATTAACGGAGTAACTAGCAAGTTACAATTTCTTTTTGTATAGGCACTTGGCCTGATTTATCCACCCTATTTTCGCACAACAGTTGGCCTACTCTTCCAACTTTTTATATTTCCTTTAAAGGAAAATTTTTTAGTCATATTATAAATGCTCACTGACGAGTCCAAAACTCACAGTCCCTAGTGTTTTCTCGGAGCTTGTTATGATACCATTTGTCACAGACCGGAAAATTTCGCCCCCGGCGCGTTGCGCTGGGCAGGCCAGAACTCCCTGATGCGCGATTAAAAGAGAGTAGCCGGACCTTAGAGCTTAACTTCTCGCTGGAAAATGCAGGTAGATTTTTGTTTTCCAAGCATTCCTTGTAAGCATTATACTCGAAACGTAGTTCCCATATATTTCAAGCTATGTTTATACTGTTCCACCTCACCCTTGTTGCTAAGGGTTCAAGGATATAAAAGCGAATGGTGAATGCCTTTGGCAAGCATCACATACTTTCGAGCATTTTCCAGGCCTAACTCATGCCTTGGACTCGCACCTAGGCCATTTCAGGCCTATTTTCGCTTCATCAACACTAGTTCGACTAAGCACTGGGTGCATGCATTGATCTTGCTCTTGCCAAGAGTGCAGCAACCAAACATATTCCGTTCATACCGAATAGCTTGATAGGAAGTACGAGCATCCATCCATGGAATTGCAACTACCTCATTAAGTATGGAAACAATAATCTCTTGACTTAGCATTGCCAAGCTAGATGATACGAGTTATCATAATATCGCAATCACCTCTAAATTAGATGGTTCATCCCACCTTCCCTGTTCTGTAACTTCTAGAACAGATCTCAACTGGCTGATATGAGCGACAAGGTACTGCACCTTAATGCATTACATTACGGCTGCCTACGTACCCAACCCGTACCTTGAAGGGATTAAGCACGACCATAGTTCATCAAAGTGTCAATTCGAAAGGAACAAGCAACTCAAGTCTATTAAGGCAAAGCCAATATCATTTCCAACTTCATTGCAAGGCCAAAGGCCAAGCAAAGCCTAGACCGTATATGTCGAAGGACTTTCGCAAGGTATGCACTAGCTTGTGCATAACTATCGCTAGTTATTATGCAAATATGCATTCTCAAGTACGTAGCACGATTGAATGATGCTTTCGCATAATTCAAGCTTTATAGGCTAATCTATAAACATATTGATATTTATGCATCAAGTATATATAGGCCACATCGCATATATTTATATGGGCATTACCTCTCATGCACATTTAAGCTTCATCGGTTAAGCTACAAGCATATTGATGCAATCCTAAGCGAGCTTTATAAGCTTAGGGTGAAGCTTCAACCCAGCCATGACGCGTCCTTGAGTAAACTTCATGCAAAAATTACGGGTGTTATATAATAATTGGTTGAATAATCCATCTTTGAGCGTGGTCGAGCCATGTTATCGTTATGGCATAAAAGACACGATATGCACACCTGAAGTGTTGTTCATTACTGTTAATATGTATCAGTGGTCTTACAGGACTGGGACTGATATTGAGATAGTATCTATGTTCACAAAAGTTATTTACAGTTTACTGTAGATTTTACATGGCAATGTAAATTCTTAAATTTATTCTAGATAGATAGTAAACGAGAGAGAAAAACTAATCAGTTATCTTTCATGGGTTACGTGTTATCGTATCAGCACCCAGTTACTACCTTGATAGGTAGAGTAATGTGGAACTGAAAGTTCTGTTGATGAGACATTCCCTCCTAAGGATCATGGAGAGAATCGTCGGCGATATTGGTTAACTCCAATTGCGTCTCATCTAAATTCCCACACCAATAAGTGCTTAAGGTGTTGGAGATTACTATGTTGCTAGATTTAGCAGGACTACGCTAGCTAGATTCGGCATAAATTAAAGTCCTTGCAAGGCATGCTATCTAATCACAATGATTGTTTTGTCTGAAAATATGCTTACAAGCATAGACGGAAACCTGTAATATGGGGTATGCCAATCTAATAAGATGACGTCCATATTCTCATTGAGTTATAAGTTGATATCTCCTGACGAGGATCATATCCATAAATTTGCGTTGATTTTTCATGAGAAGAATATCCGTATAATGAATTTTGGTACCAATGGATTAAAATATTCTCATACTCTAGAGAATGATGTAAGATCGGTATAGACTGGTTATCAAAATGGTGGTCGATAATGTGCAAAGTAGCTACTGAAATCATTATGGATAAGTATCCCTCTTTGCAAAGGAAATATCGATAAAGTTTAGATGATTGTAAAATATGGGCCTCAGTCCATGTTGAGTTATTTTCCTATTTGCATACGCTTTTAGAACCTTAGTCCTAGCATCAGTTGCAAATTTGATGCTTATTAAAAAGCGTGATGAGAAAAATAAAATAAATGAAGGTTTCTTGTTATATAAATCCCCCCATGACAACGAGTTTCCACAAATACTTGATCAAAGTATAGTCTTATAGTCATAAATGACTCGACATATCACCTGAGTGATAACTGTGTATCTATATTCGCATAGATTTTGGATGAAACTTTTGTTTGTCAGTTATTGATGTTGTATCATTTTGGTAATGTTTTGGGCATTGATGTTAAGTAATTTTGTTGCTCATTTGCATTTATTGAATGGCTTAAACATTGTCATGTTTATATTTAGGGGACGTATTGTATTCCACTGTGGTTGCTACTGCAATAAGATTTGTAAATTTGATGAACAAATCTTCCCACCATTTGGGGGGGGGGGGGGGGGGATACCGCCTGAAAAATGGCGTGAAGTATCCTAGTTTGCATAAAGATAGACCAGGATGTATCTCATCTTGATTTTTTCAGCGATGAAAGACATGCAGAAGATTTGATATCTTCTGAAATTGCAAATCAAGTTGCTTCTTCGAAAATCTATGAATATAGCAGCAAGTGTGTCATTTAAAACACACCACAAGCGTGGATGACTAGTTGATTCAAACTATTCCGCCCCTCCTGAAAAGAAAGGACCAATCACAATCACTGGACGATAGTGCTCTCGAAAAGACTATCAAAGGCAAATCTGATTTCTCTGAGTGTAGTTCTCTTGATAAGAGAACGTCTCTGCAAAGACTATGGAACATAAAATAGAGAAATCTGTGATCCTACTACAGTGATTGTTGGTGGCATAGTCAAAGTATCCATTGATATTACCATAGATGATGTTGGTGTTAAACCACTCTCTATAGGGGAAGGTCATCTACAAAATGATTGGTTAAACTGGAAACGAGAGATTTAAGCATAATAACAGTTTCTCGCAAAAACACATACATTTGGAACCGCAACCCGAACACTTAGTAATGTGTATGAATATTTGGCCACTTGTTGGTGATTGCAGTCCAAACATCCAAAATATAATCCTTATTGGCTATATGTGGATGTTTGCGCATAGTGAGAAAATTAAAGTCAACTAGTGGCACAAAGTCTTTCACAGAAACAAGAAATGGATTACACAAAAACCATATTCCATGTATTAGATGCAAATACCTTTTCAATATTTGATTAAGTATGGTAGTCCTTGAAGGACTCGACCTGCATCTAAAGACGTGGTTACTGCGCATCTGTATAAAAGATAAGATACAAATATATGCATGAAAATTTCTGAATATTTTCAGCTATTAGCAGAATTACCATGTCATATAAGGCTTAATCGAGCCTTGCATGGATTGAAATGATTTAGGCGAATATGGTACAATCGTGTAAATGAATATTCATTAAACTAGGAATGTGTGAACCATCTAATGTTCCCATGAACTTTGTATTTTGCTAAATTTGATATATAAAACATCAATTTAATTGGAACTTCTGAAGAATTCTCCAAAACACAAAAATGCTTAAAGCAGGAGTTCGAGATAGAAATCTCGGTAAAATAAGATCTCAATCTGTTGATTGAACATTGTAGCTAGAAGTCCATTAATATCGTAAACCTTGAAGGTTTAGACATGTTTAAATGGACAAGCTAACACAATTGCAGTCATTCGATCTCTTACTTTTAAGATTGATCGGTTTACATCTCAACAAAGGAGATATGATCACTCTATTGTCTGTGTTGCACTAAAGATGTGTAAATTGTACAATAACTGAAATATAAACCTGATATTGGTTATATTTAGTAAACATATAAATTTAGTTATACCCAACACCAATATCAAGACATTGGTCTGAAGAAAAATCTCTCATCTTCGTGGTACCGTTATGCTAGATCTTTTGTACAAAAGATCGTACAATGTCTCCCACAGAGAAAAACTAATTAGACTTTTTAAGTTTTTATTTTGAACAAGTTTGTTAAACAACTAAATATTCTCATAGCTAGTAGTCTGGTAGTAGAGGATACTTGTTCTTCCTCCGATCAATTAAGGTTGTTCAGACAAAGCTAGTGGAGGATAACAAGTTGGCACAATCAGAAGATCATTAAAGAAATTGTACAGAAGAATATCAAACCAATTTTTCTCGAGTGAAGGAAAGATACTGAAGGCATTAAAATATGGTTCATGATCTCTATGCAGTATTATCAAGAACAATGATCAAGTGAGAAGACTATTCATCAGGTGGGAGCAAAGTCATGGAAGACTATGAATATTGGACACTTTGTACTTTTATGCTCTGTACTCTTTTTCCTTAGTTAAGGTTTTTCCCACTGGTTTTTTTTTTTTGTCAAGGTTTTAATGAGGCACGAGAGTCCATTGACATCTGCAGTTCGAAATGTTGTACTCTTTTTCCTTTGCCCTGGTTTTTATCCCTTCGGATTTTTTCGGGCAAGGTTTTAACGAGGCAACATCTGCGGGATACTCATATTTTTCTACGTCCAGGTTTTGTCCCACTGGGTTTTGCTGACGAGGTTTTTGATGAGATAATTTTCTTAGAACGATGATCATCATCCAAAGAGATGTATATCTATAGATTTTCTTGAGGTTCGGTCATCGGAAATCGCTCATATTATTTAATTCAGTTTTTGCCGCATATGGTTTTTCCTGACAATATTTTGACGAAGCAAAAAAGAGCAACGCCGTCAATATCATTATGAGCTTCTAGCATTCGAGTTTTTCCCAAAAGGTTTTCCTGACAAGATTTTACCAAGGCAACATGTTCGCGATAGCCAGCAAAACTTGAGACGTTGTACCTTTTTTTTCCGTTGATCCAATTTTTATCCTATGGATTCCATTTTTTGACAAATTTTTGACGAGGAAATAATTTAGAATGGTGGTTGATAGGCAAAAAAAAAAAATAGTCGTAATCGTACGAAAACTACAAAGTAGTAGCGACAAGTACGAGTTTGTCCACGGAGATTGATTATAATATTTTTAATTAATACCCTAATTGTATGCTTAAATAAGAAATTGTTGAATGAGTTTATGAATTAAAATTTAAAGAAAATAACTAACAAATTGTTTGTTGGAAAATAGGAGAAAATTCTATGGTTTCGGATTCCACTACTTTTGATGTTTGTAAAATTTATTAATCACTACTTAGACAAATCTTTATTAATCAAAACAATTTTAAGCCCAATCTCATGTTTTGGAAGATTTATCGTTTTAAACTCTAATAATACAACTTTCGTTGTTTTGTCAAAAATCTAATTCTCCTTCGCTTATAAAAAATATCAATAGTCTAAACTATCCCGAACTTATTTTGAAGCTTTTTTAGAAGGGAAAATTATTAATCGTTGAAAAGCAACAAAAATAGAGTAATATATCAAAGAAATTGAAAACGAATATATACCCATCAGAAATAGCTTCCTTCTACACCCTAGAGAAAAAGTTTAGCTACTCATAGCAAAAAGAACAAAAGAAAATTGTGAAATCATGGATTTTATTAATGAAAAGAAGCTTACAATTTTTCTTTTGTTTCTAGTCGATTTAACGACTTCCTTGAGGAGTTGTAGAAAAAGAACGACGACTTCGATGTGTATTAAACTCCAGAACTGTCGTAAACACTATGGCAATTTTTTTTTGCAAAAGGTGTTGATTTTGAAAGATTTGGTGACAGTAAGAAACAACAGATTGAACCTACAACAACGGTTCCTTCTTCTCCTTCTCCTTCCTTGGTGTGGATGGTTGCAGAAAGATGGATTTCTTCTCTGATTGATTCTCTAGCTCTTAGTGTCTCTCTTTAAGTCTTCCAAAATCTTCTCTATTTATACTATAACTTAGATCAAAATATTCGAATCATATCTTTATCAATGAACCAAATCTCCGACAGATTTTCTTTCTCTCTCGGTTCTGATTTTTTTTCTTCTTTTAAGTTAAACTCGATTTCTTTGGTTCCCTGGCTATCTCCAACAATTTCAATTATTATACAAATAATATCTTGCGAAATAGGATCAACATCACATGATTCCCTGTTTTAAAACCGAGAATAGTTTTTTTCTTCCTTAAACAGCTCTTGGCGGCTATGTAATTAAATCTCGATGGTATAGTTTCCGTAGTCTTCCCAATTGTTAACGAACCAGATAGCAACAAGATCAAAACCCGATTCACATAATTTTTGATCCTCGAAATAAAACATAGAGGAATATATTTCACGTGACCGTGGGATTTTCTTACTATTTTGAGTCTTCCAAATCGTGTATACTCTCCTACATATAAGGGAAGATGATAATCTTGCCTTAAACACTTCAAAATATCCCAAAGAATATCTTTCACAGACTCACATCTCGAGAGATAGTAATTCCCGCCAAAACTCAATTCAAATCGAAGTGGAGTGGGTGCCTTTATCAATTTTGAGGATGCTTTTAACACTTTTTATCCAACTTTCCCATGATTATTTATTCTTTCAGAAATACCTACGAACAATTAAATAACATTATCAATAAAAATATTGAGTAATAGCAATATAAATATGAGTTCAAGTAAGACATGTAGATGTGTCTATCAGTGGTCATCCAAGGTTTTTTTTGCTGATATAGTGGGTTTCTTCAATCCATCTTCAGCCACCAACTTTTTCCCTGCAAGCCTGAGCAGGTCTCCTCTACTTGATTCTGTGTGTGTTCAAGATGGATGGTTTTAAGTGCTCCTCCAAAGATCAAGTACCCACTGTGATAATGAATGAAGAGAAAATTGCTATCCCAAAGTCAGGACTCAGAGCATCTCATTTCTGCAAACTATTTGGTATAGAAGCATGCAACCATGCAAGAGAGGCCTAAGTATTGCACAACTGGAAAAAGGAAGAGTTTTGCTAGAAAAGCATGAAAAAACAATGAAAATCATGCAAGAAAATTCTACACAGAAAAAGAATGCTTCTTTCCCATTGAAGCCGACTCCAACTTACCCCCATGAAATATTTGAAAAAAAGATGCTTCAATTCAGAGAGATGAGGAGGTGGCTGGAAAGCTGAAAAATCCTACTCTGAATGCCGGACCCCGGACATTTTTTGGCTCATATCCAAATTCTTGTGTGGCTAGCTCTGCAAATCCCCTTCAGCAGCGCGATTTCGAAACTTCCAGTCCTCCCTTTTAAGACAATTCTTCATCTGGCTCCAAGGTATTTCTCTATTCTCAGCTCTTTCATAGTTTCAATTCAAATTGTTTCATCCTTTCTACTCATTTAAATGTTTATCAAAAGCATGACTGTAGCATCTGTAAATTACTACATGATTTGGATTCTCTAGTTAAAACTGTGAATATAAGCTTAAATTATTGTATGTAGTGCTGCGTAATTTTCGAAGAAGGAATTATAAAGATAGGGTTTTGTCTTATGAAGAAGAACGATAAAAAGAAAGATAAAAAAAAATAGATGGTATTGGATTTTTATGTTTGAAAGTAAACCTGTGGTCTGAGTTTCAAATTTTGCAAGTAAACCTGTGGTCCATTAGGACAAGCTGGCCTCTCCTTGGTCTCTTGGTACTTGGGTTGAACCAAAAATCAGTTTGTTAAATTTAAATGGGTGTGGAGATGTAAACCTTTTCAATGGTTGGTTGCGTAGAATAAGTAGTAAGAGTATGAACATCTTTCCTGGAACTGTAAAGGGTGTGGTCCTCTTGTGACTAGGAAAACTCTTTTAGACATCACTTCTCATCATTCTGCTGACATTATTTTCCTTTCTGAAACTAAAAATGATGATTCTAAGATCATTCCCTTTCTTAAAAATTGTAAATTTGTCAGTTGGGACACTTCCCATCTATAGGCCGATCTAGAGGTCTAGCTCTAGAGTGGACCTCAGGGTCAAAGTCATAGTCCTCCAAAAAAACTTTAACATGATAAATACTTTAGTAACGGACCCGTTCTCTATGATTGAATGTCTTATCACATTTTCTATGGAAACCCCTATAGAGGATCTAAATGTGACCCTTGGAAAACTGTTAGTGACATTGGTCTTAGGGAAACGAACTTCCCGTGGATTCCTACAAGCGATTTGAATTTCGTACTAAACTCCAAAGAAAAAATTAGAGGAAATAATTCACAGAACTCTAAGGTCACAAACATTGTAACTATAATAGACTTTTGTGGGCATTTTTATATGGGATTTTTTGGTGAAAATATGGTAACTTGGTCAAATCACAGATACTCTAATGGTCTTATTGAGCAACGATTGGATCGGATTTTTATAAATTATGAGTGGAACATTGTTTTCCTAGATTATTCTCTTTCCCATATGGCTCTTATAGGATAAAACCATAGCCCTCTGCTCCTAAACCTGTCCAAAACTTTTTCCTCGGGAACTAAACCTTTCAAATTCTCAAATTCTTTCTTTACGGACCCTTCTTGTTTAGAAGTCATTAAATCAGTCTGGGAAAACTTTGTCTTAGTCTCTCCAAGTTTTAGGGTTTGTTCCAAGCTTAAATCTTTCAGAAAGGAGCTTAGAAAGTGGAACAAGAAAATCTTTGGATATATCAGAACTAAAATTCAAAATCTGAAAAATCAATTAAACTCTCTTCACTTAATCAAGGATAAATTTAAGGAAGATATCACAAATTGGGGAATAACTCTCCAGGACTTATCTAAATGGTACAATATTTAAGAAGAATTTATGAAAGAAAAATCGACAGACGATTTCATCAACCTTGGGGACAAAAACAGTAGGTTTTTCCATCGATTTAAGCTAACATATTTTGAGTAAACAAAATCCAGAGGATTCAAGACTCGCAAGGGAGTATCCAGTCTACTCATATTGAGATTGTTGATGTTTGATAGACACATTTTTGTGTCTGATTTATCCTCGATTATTTATTTTTTTAATGCTCATTTGATACTTATTTTAGCATTTTATGTGTTTGTAGGTATTTTTGAGAAATAAACACTTGTGAAAAAAATGGCTTGTAAAAATTACTAAAGGCACCCAAGCTTGTTGATAAATGCACCTCACTTTTGGATTAGGGGCACCCATTCTTTTTGGTTTAAGCCGAAAATGGCGGAAAACTACTTTTTACGTGAGGAAGGTTATCTGATTTATGTGGAAAGCGAGTTTTATGGGATTTAAGGAGGTTTAGATATACCAAACTCATAACACGTTCTTTACATGATTAATATGCGTCAAAAATAAGAGTTTAAAGCCATGAAAATAGCCGAAAATAGGTTACTTCCGTGAATAAAGATAGAAGAGTTGTACTCGGATTTGGGGGGATTAAAACGTGTTTTTAGAGTTTGGATTGGTTGAGAATTGATGGGTAATTATCCTTTCGTGTTTGAAGGGTTTAAAATATGTAAATAGAGAGCCAGGGATCTACAGAACAAGGAGGAGAGGTCGTCCGGAAAAATTCAGGGAAGGGAATCTTGATCATGTTGGGTAGAAAAGGGGTTGTTGAAGTCAATTAAAGTGATACAAAGGATTGCGGGAGGTTTAGTAGAGCTTATAATCGCTGGGGGAGGCTCGGGACAATTGTTCTCTGCTGCTGCTGTTGAAGAAGACAAAGAACATGAGATAAGACAACGGTTCCTTCAACCACTCTGTCACGGTTTCTTCATCCCCTTTGCAACGTTTATCTTTGTTTTGTAATATTTATCTTGAACCTGAGTTGTAACAGTTAATATGTAATGTCTATACAGTGTTGCAGATTCCCAGTTTTATTATGTTTAGCTTCTTTTCTTCTTCTCAAGCACTTTTGAGCCATGTAACAATCTTTTGAGAGTGTCTTGAGAATGATGAGCTAAACCCCATCACTGGAACAATGGAGGAAGCCATATTTCATGAATGGATGGTAACTATTTTTGATTCTTTATGACTTTTGCATTGGTTTTAAATTGATTTATGTTTTTTTTAATTAGTTGTGATTTTTTTTTGATGGTGTATGCTGGGACTTAAGAGCTTTCGATGCGCTATACTTACGATTTACAATT
Organism: Papaver californicum; assembly: GCA_023531435.1. Lineage (NCBI taxonomy): Eukaryota > Viridiplantae > Streptophyta > Magnoliopsida > Ranunculales > Papaveraceae > Papaver > Papaver californicum. Next base: position 1,258,478 of record JAJJMC010011550.1, read on the forward strand.
AATGTTTTAAAAATCTACTTTTGGGAAAGAAACAGAGCCAATAAAAGAGCTATAATTGTTAAAATCATTGTAAAAATCACTCAGACGTGATTTTCGTGGAATTCTGAGTCTCAATTTCTCCCAATATTGTTAAAATCTTTTACTTATTTTCTTTTTTAAATCAAAATTAGGTCTAAAACGAATATTCACAAGTCTCAGTGAACGAACTATTTTTAGAAACTCATCCTATGGTTAATGTGGTTTACCTAGGCGATAATACCAAGAATGACTTTTTTTTCCCACCAAAAATGTTTCTTTCAATTGTGGGAACATATGAGTTTCGAATGTGTCAGTTATTAAGTTCTGAGACTAAGCCTAATTACTTTAGGATAAAATCGACATATTTTATTTAGAATGACCACCACTTTCATTGTGGTCAACTATGTGAGTCAAATATGGTTGACTTTTAGGATCCACAAGTATTCAGGTATTATTGTGTGCTACTAAGTTCTTAGTTGAGTTTTTCCAGACTCTACAACCTGATTCTCCGGATCCTTCCAATGAGGAAATCCATCCCATGAAAATATTTTATCTAGACCCTTTTATAGAGCATGAACCTGAAACAAAGCTAGATGTAGTTGTCTTAAATAAAAAACTAGATAAGGTATGCTCGGTTTGTTCATTTTCTTGGCGTGTTGTATTTTTCTTTTATTTGGGATAACACTATTTGATTCAGATGACCCACTATTGTTCCGGCTATTGCTATATGATTTTATGAGGTGACTAATTCTTTCTTAGTCTGGATGAAGACTTTACACTTAGCACTTCTTGGGAGGTAACCCATGCTCTTGCGACATGGTAATATCATTCCTTATCACTTTTCTTCAATTGGTAATAGTTTCTCCTTGTGTATGTTTTTAATCATTCATCTTTAGAACATTAAGGACAATGTTAGATGTAAGTTTGGGAGTAAGGGATAAACTTTTAGTGAAATATGAAACTTCAAAATCAAGAAACTTGTGAACAATTCAGGATGACACTAATTATTCTAGGTAGATGGAAACTTAGCTCTTTTTCTATATGAATTTGTGCGCCCAACTAAATGGTTTATTTATAAAAGGACGCCTAACTTAAGTATTAGAAATAACATGATAGTTGTCACCATATCTCGGAGTCTATCTCGACCATATCACCTTCTGTTTTTAATTTTGCAATATTTTTTTGTATTTCTCTAAGTGATTTGGTGGGGTACTAGTATCGCCACCAGGATGAAGTAGCGTGTTTGAGATCAAGCCCTATTATTGTATTATTTAGACCAGTATTCAGACCAAGAAAATAATAAAAAAAAGAAAAAGCAAAAAGAAAGAAAAAGTAAATAATTGGTTTTTTTTCAATAAATCGACTGATGGGGCCCTTGTATATACCATTTGAGTCGATATTAGTATAAGGATTAAGACCAGTGAGAGCGTATCTCAATCCATTAATATTCATCCTGGCACTAACCTTCAGACAGATATAGGAAACACCGTTCACCTTAGTCAACATGTGCAAACTTCATCATCTCCATATCCATCTTCTAAATCTTCTCATGTGATTAAATTTTGATAGATTCTGAGTATCATGGTCTATTGTAATACTATCTAAGTAGAGTTTTGAATTTTAGTACGCTGAGTGAAAACTCGTGTACAACAATTGGACTCATATAGGGTAATGATTCCCATAGCCGAAGAATTTAGTAGCCAACTAAATAGCGTGTTTAGTGTCTAACCTCAATCGTTCACAAGTAGCTAAAAGTTGGAGTAATGGTTTTGTGGGTATACATCTTGTAAACCCTCACGAGACAACACTCGTCTTCTAGGGTCACCTAGGAGTTTAACGGCTAGTTGCACGTGCTAAGTGTAATCGTGATTCCTACGAAAGTGAGTTAGATTTTTGTTTTTTCAGATTAGATTTGCTCGAGGACTAGCAAATAATAAGTTTGTGGGTATTTGATAGACACATTTTTGTATCTGATTTGTCATCAATTATCTATTTTGTTAATGTTCATTTGATACTTATTTTGGTACTTTATGTGTTTATAGGTATTTTTTAGAAATAAACATTTATAGAAAAATTGGCTAAAAAGTGATAAAGGCACCCGAGAAATTTACTAAGGGCACCCAGGCTGGTTGATAAAGGTACCCCACTTTTGGATTAGGGGCACCCATTCTTTTTGGTTCAAACCGAAAATGGCGGGAAACTACTTTTTATGTGAAGAAGGTTATCTGATTTGTGTGGAAAGCGAGTTTTATGGGATTTAAAGAGGTTTAGATATACAAACTCATAACACGTTCTTTACATGATTAATATGCGTCAAAAACAAGTTTAAATCCTTGAAAATAGCCGAAAATAGGTTACTTCCGTGAATAAAGAGAGAAGAGTTGTATTCGGATTTGGGGGGATTAAAACGTGTTTTTAGAGTTTGGGTTGGTTGAGAATTGATGGGTAATTATACTTTTCGTGTTTGGAGGGTTTAAAATATATAAATAGAGAGCCAGAGATCTAGAGAAAGAGGAGGAGAGGTCGGTCGGAAAAAATTCAGGGAAGGAAATATCTTAGAGATTTTTGATCTTGTTGGGTAGAAAAGGGGTTGTTGAAGTCAATTAAAGTGATACAGAGGATTGAGGGAGGTTTAAGAGAGCTTATAATTGCTGGGGGAGGCTCGGGACAATTGTTCTCTGCTGCTGCCGTTGAAGAAGGCAAAGAACAGGAGATAAGGCAACGATTCCTTCAACCACTCTGTCACGGTTTTTTCATCCACTTTGCAACGTTTATCTTGAACCTGAGCTGTAACAGTTAATCTGTAACGTCTATACAGTGTTGTAAATTCCCAGTTTTATTATTTTTGCTTCTTTTCTTCTTCTCAAGCACTTTTGAGCCATGTACCAATCTTTTGAGAGTGTTTTGAGAATGATGAGCTAAACCCCATCACTGGAACAATGAAGGGAGCCATATTTCATGAATGAATGGTAACCATTTTTGATTCTTTATGACCTTTGCATTGGTTTTAAATTGATTTATGATTTTTTCTAATTAGTTGTGATTTTGTTTGATGGTGTGTGCTTGGACTTAAGATATTTTGATGCGCTATACTTAAGATTTACAGTTAATGTTTTAGAAATCTACTTTTGGAAAAGAAACAGAGTCAATAAAAGAGCAATAATTGTTAAAGAATCATTGTAGAAATCACTCAGAAGTGATTTTTGTGGAATCCTGAGTCTCAGTTTCTCCCAATATTGTTAAAATCTTTTACTTATTTTCTAGTTTAAATCAAAATTGGTCTAAAACGAATCTTCGCAAGTCTCAGTGAACGAACTATTTTTACCACTTTTCTAAATAGATCCATGTTCTGAGAAATCATTTGAATTCCATGGCTCAATCTGCTGGTATTGATGATCAAGATCACCATGACAACCAAACGACCATTTTAGAGCTCATCCCATCTTGGTTGTCTGATGAGATTAATTTTAAGTTGGTGGTCATTCCTTCTGATACAAAAATTTGGGAAACGCTTAACCATATGCATCTATCGAAAGCTCCGGGCCCTGATGGCTTCCCAACATGTTTTTTTCCATAATAGTTGGGATATCGTTGGTAAAGACATCTGTCTCCTGGTTCAAAAATTCTTTGAGACCAGTTTCCTCCCAAAGGAAATAAACCAAACTTTTCTCTCTCTTATACCTAAAAAAGATCACTCATTCCACCCGGGGGTCTTTCGGCCAATTGGTTTGTGCAATACAAGCTATAAATTAATCTCCAAAATTCTTGCCAACAGAATCAAACCCTACCTTAACAGCTGCATCTCCCCTATCAAGCGGCTTTTGTGTCGGGTAGACAAATTATTGATGATATTGTGATTTCAAATGAAGTGTTACATTCCATGAAAAAGAAAAAAGGAAAATGGGTTTCCAAGGAATTAAAATTGACATGAGTAAGGCTTTTGATAAAATTGAATGAGATTTCGTCGTAAAAATTCTGACAAAAATGGGTTTCTCCTAACATTGGTGTGACCTGATTTATCAGTGTATATCAACTAATTCAATATCAATCCTTCTCAATGGGTCTCCTGGGGCCCCCCCCCCCTTTAAACCCTCTAGAGGGATTCGTCAAGGTGACCCCCTTTCCCCCTACTTGTTCATCATCTGTATGAATGCGTTATCCCGTATGCTCATCTAAGCAGAAGCTTCCAAATTTTTTTCAGGATTTAAGGTAGCGAGAGACATCCCTCCCATCTCAAATTTACTCTTTGATGACGACATCCTAATTTTCTCCAAATCCAATTTAAAAGAATATCGTCAAATTCTTAAAATTCTCAGTGATTTCAGCCATGCATCGGATCAAACCATCAATTTTGAAAAATCTGGTGCTTTTTATAGTCCGAAAGTTCCTCATTGATTATGTAGGGTGCTCATCCGTGCCCTAAGAGTGAAAAATATTAATTTGAAAGACCAATATTTAGGGGTTCCGCTTTGTTTTGGAAGGCAGAAAGCTCCGAGTTTCTCAAATCTGGTCGCAAAATTTAAGGTAAGGGTAAAAGGTTGGAAAAATAAATCTCTTTCTCCAGCTTACAGAACTACCCTTGTTTTTCCACCCTTAACTCAATTCCAAATTACCTTATGTCTTGTTTCCCGTTACCTACATCCGTGTTGAATCATCTAACCCGCATCTCGAGGGATTTCTAGTGGGGAAATGAGGACGGAGCAAAAGGTCTTTATTTTAGGGCATGGGTGTCAATCAGCACTTCAAAATCCAAAGGGGGTTTAGGTTTTAAAAACCTAAAAAGGATGAATGAGGCTTATTAGCTAAGTTAGTTTGGCGTCTTATTTCTGAACCAAAGGCGTTGTGGTCCCAGATTGTCCATTCCAAATACATCAGAAAACATCATCCGCTTAAACTATGGGATAAAAATAAGCAAGGCTCTATCAAATGGAGAGGAATTCGAAAAGGTCTTACCAACATAAAAAGTATGGTTTTCTGGAAATAGGAGACGGTTTGATACTCTAATTTGGGAAGTCCTTTGGGTCCCAACTATTGACTACCAAGTCTTATTACAATTTTCAACCATCTGGTCAGTCCTCTGCTCAAAATATGTGGTTCAGCGAAATTTAGAAACTCAATGTAATTGCTAGAATCAAAATCTTTATATGGAAATGGCTTATCAATATCATGCCGGTTAGATCGATCTTAAACACTAGAATCCAAATTAACTCCTTAAGATGTCCCTTATGTAACCAACATGATGAATCCCTCCTACACCTGTTTAGAGATTGTCACTTTGTGAGAGCAGTTTGGTTTGGTATTGACACTGGTATCAGAGATCTGGACATCCAGAACATAGGGGTATGGTTTTTGTCTTGGTTCGTCAATCCGTCAGGATGAGAGGACACTTATCATCAGTGGGCAGATGTTTGTGCTATAGTATCTTGCATGTATGGAAAGCTAGGTGCAACCTGGTTTTCAAAGGTGGAAAACAACTACCAACCACAACAATAATGCTTATCAAACAAGACCTGACCTCCTATGCAGTTGCCTATGCAAAGATGGGGAAGGCACAAATGAGTCGAGTACCAAACATACAGATCCAAATCAAAAAGAAAAGCTGGGAAAATCCTGGTTTGAGAACAAACAAGATCAACTATGATGCTTCTTTCATTGACCCTATATCTTATGCAGGAATCATCCTAATTTGTCGTAATTATACAAGTACGATTAACGGAGGACAGACCCACCAACTCCTAGTTTACACTTAAGAAGAGGCTGAGAGCAGGGCAGCGCTCTTAGCGCTACAATGGGCAAAGGACAACAACATCGACAAACTAGTTCTGGAAGGAGACAACACCAATGTAGTAGACTATCTAGCAGGCAAGAAGGTCGAGGTCAAATGGAGGAGCAAAATCGTTCTGCATGAAGACTTAATGTTATCGCGATCGATTGAAGACTTCCGAAACAGCTATATCGGTAGAGATGGCAATGGAGTTGCAGACGGGATGGCCAAACAAGCTCGAACCTCTGAATCATATAATTTTATTTCTCCTAATATTCCGATGTATGTTTTAAAGCTCGCACTTAAAGATATTACTATTATGGATATAAATATAACTCCCATAATGGAACAAAACTATCTTTCTTAATTTAAAATATGATTTAGTTAAAAAAAATCATCCAAGGGGAATGTTATAAGTTAATATATTTTATTGTCGATGCCTATATTTTAAGTTCCACTTTACATATCTCATACAAATGACACATTAAGTTTGTACGTGTCATGTACATGTTAAAATGGGGTGATGACTTATCACCTCATAGCATACTATAAATATTCATAACGGGTGCTAGTTGAGAAACCGAAAATAAGAAACACTTAAATTTGGTATCCGATAGTGGCACAATCTCGAACTACAATTGTTTTTATTATTTAACACGCACTGAAATCTAACAAATCTAAACTAGGGTTTCAAAGAGATCAAAACTTCTTATAAACAAACAAACAAAAAAAAAAAGATCAAAACTGCAAAAAACTTTCTAATTCAGAGGAATTTCGAGCACCAATGGCCAATGAAGAAGGTGTTATGGCTGTCATCAGAGCTACACGACCGAATTTTCGGAACGCTCATGATAAAGTTGCGTTTGCAGTACACGCGATCTTATTGAATGCTGGGTATCTTTTAACTGCGACAGGATCTGAAGATTTTTCTGATACTATTCTGACTTCTCCACCTTCAGGTATGTATCTCTCTATGTATGTATGGTTTTGGGTAAAATTTAAATATAGGATTTGAATTAGGTTTTTTTAATTTTAATGATCATAGATGAGGTTGGAATTGAGGGTTGGAATCAGAGTGAGGATTCGTATGGGTTTGTTTACTCCAACATTGATAAGGGTGTGAAGTATACAGTATTAGTTAAGTGCTTGGTCATGGGAGATTACTTGGTGATTGATTTTATGAGTAGTAAATACCCAGATAAGGAACCTCTCAGTCTTCAAATCAAGTAAACGTTCTTGCTTTTCTGTTTATTTTTATTATTAATTAGGTTCAGTTTGTCAAGTTCAAGATGTTGCCCTAATTTGTTGATCCATTTGTCTTACATGATTTTGTGGATTCTTTAATAGTGTTAATGATTATAATGGAGGAGACGAAAGGACAAATTTCGCTAATCAGTTTAGGAATTTCGATGAGCTTGTAAAGAAGTTGAATATGGAGATATTGAGTAAGCTTGAAAATACACCCAAACCAACTGGGAATAGTTCATCATTCCCTCCAAGGTATGTCATCAGAAATACAATATTTTCTTTCTTTATGTTTATGTAGCCTTGCCGCAGAATGGTAGTTATGGACAACCATGATTTTTGAATGTACCTTCCATGGTTCTTACTGGTTAAATGTTGTGATAAATTTTTTGAATAACATGTATGGCGACTAAATATCAGTAACTAGAAGTTTTTTCCTTCATCTGTGTTAGAGAATGTTGAGTTGAGAATTCATAAATAGCTGATTATGAATTAGCTGTATTAGCTAATACGTACTACTCTCACAAAGGAGTAGTATGTATTAGCTAATCTTACAAAAGTAGTAGTACGTATTAGGCATTTAGGCTATTAGCTAATCTTACAAAAGTAGTAATAGGTATTAGCTAAACTAATTCCACTGAGTCATTAATACTACTGATACATATCATGTTGTCTTGCAACATCAAATCTAGCAAATTCAGAGTTTGCTTTCGAAACTCATGGGCATCTAAGATTGTTCACATATTCCAATATTAATATAAGTATTCACTTAGACAATTGCAACCCATTCGTCTAGAATATCATTTCAAACCATACAAGGCTCGATTAAGCTTTAGTAAATACATATGACATGGTGTTTCTGCTGATAATACATATCATGTTGTCTGGTATATAGAAGGTCTATTTAAAGCTATTAGTTTCTGTAATTATTTTCAAGGATACGGGTACCGAATATATCAAGAGTCTATTTATAGACTTGATTGTACATGATGTGCTAGAACAAAATCGTGACGCCTATTGGACAAGTGTTACTAACATGAAGCTTTACACGTTAACTACTTGTCAGGTGGGATAAAGTTAATCCCAAATGATTTATTCAGCAAGTGAAATATATTTTTAGTGTATACGAATAATCTTGATGGTGGATCATCCACCAGGACACGTATCCACACAACAATTACACAATGATATCAGTGAGAAACTCCAAAGGATTATTGGGTGAGCCAGGTGTACGTATATGCCACACTTAACTCAGTCACCATGGGGATAAAGTACTTGTAGGCACAGTTAACTGTGGCAGCCAAGCTATATTTGACTTGGGTGTTTAACTGCCTAGACATGGTTTAGACAAGTAGTTCAGAATTTGATTAGGTTTATCTTTTTAAGCTATAATGTGTAGCATTGAAATGGTGTTTTGTTGCTTACTAGTTCTGCTGTCCCTCCTGTTGCTTCTGGTATCGTCGATGATCGTGCTGGGTATACTGTCCCTCCTGTTGCTCCTGGTATCGACGATAATCATGCTGGGTACATTGTCCCTCCTGTTGCTCCTGGTATATTTGATGATCGTTTACCCGGTCCTGGAGCTGGATTCTATCCCAGGTTCTTATCTATATCTGAACGTCTGCGCTTTAATTTTCACTTTTCAGTTGTTATCAGTTAAAGGAATAACATCCAGTCCTGTATCTAACTATCTTTGTATATACTCATATCAGACATCCAGACATTGGTGGTGGTCCCATGCTTATAGGTAGGTTAGGCGGTCTATTTTTCATTTAACTTTTTGGCGTAATTGAATTTCCTGTTTGGCTCACATTATTTCTTATGAACAGGACCGAATGATCCACGCTGGTTTCGCCCTGCTGGTGGACATCCTGATCATCCTGATCTTCTTGCCCCTCTGTGAGTAAATTCTCCCTCTAGATTTTCTTATTAAAACTTGATAAATAGAGATTCTAATGTCAAACATTTCTTTGAAACAGTGGGATTCCACCAGGTGCACGGTTTGACCCTTACGGTCCTCCCGAGGTTCCAGGATTCGAACCTAATCGTTTTGGAGGGTATGATTTCTTTCTGCCCATTAAAAGTATCTTTTAATTTTTGGTGTTTCCTATAAGCTTCTAGCATACTAACTTCCTATTTTTGAATACCTGTTTAGGAACCCAAGGAACTAACTTCCTATTTTTGAATACCTGTTTAGGAACCCAAGGAGGCCTTCCGGGCCACATCCTGATCTGGCACCTTTCGGAGAAGATCCGGATTATATATGAACATGAAAACTTTTGAAGTGATGAGGTCAGACAACCCCAGAATGTATCGTGTCAGTGAAAACCTTCTGCAAATGAATTGATAGTGTTCTACTTTTTTTTAACCTTTTTTTTTGTTTTGTTTTTTTTGTACAGAATAGGTTATTTCATGTTGCAGTTACAAAGTCAGGACGTAAAGTATGTTTTCTGGTTATGTGTTGCTAGTGAGAACATATGTGCCATGCTTGTATTTGGTTCTTCAACAGTATAAAATTTGAAAACAATTGAACTTTTTTTTCAAAATAAAAATTTGAAAACAATTCAACAGTATAAACTTTTTTTATGTGTTCTTCAACGTAAAGCATCTGCAATCGTCGACTATTTGACGATTAAAGATTATCTTTAATCGATAGTCGACAAAATGCAGCCACAGTCGTCGATCAAATATAGTATTTAATCGAGAAAGATTACTGTTCGAGATTAAATGTCGTCGTTGATGACGACGATAAATTATGGTCGCGCGAAATCATAAGCCCTCGTCTGTAACCGAATGATTTCCTAAAATCTCGCTTAAAAATACGTGCGAAGAGTTGGCATTCTTCCAGCTCTAGCGGGATTTTAAAGTTCCGTTCCACCAGACGAACCCCAGAAGATCGCCTACACATAAGCGAGTTGCTGAGATACCGCTCAAGATTTTAACACGGGTGGAAAGCGAGATTTGGGCACGTCGCTTCAACAAGCGAAATATTGGGATACCGCTTGAGAATGGGCGAGGTTCTGGGATCTCGCCTATATGTTTTTTTTGGAGGCTGGAGACCACAATCTCACTTGTACCAGGCGAAGTGTTAATGTCTCGTCCGTTTTTCCAAGCGAGAGAATAGTACCTTGCTTGCCGCCAAACGACATGTTAGTTTCTCGCCTGATCATCTCCCGTTGTTCTTACCCCGGATCAAAGATCAAATTTTTTGATCTTTGATCGATGGGTTTAATCGCCCCATTGTGAATGCCCTTAGTTCTACTCATCTACTCGTTTTAAGAGTAAGGGAGATGAACATTATTGTTTTTTAAATTTTGACTTTGGAAAGATAACCCAATTTTGATTTTTACTTAGATTTGATCTCAGCCGTCGGATGGCTGACCAAAAAATAATAGCCCTTGGATAGATTCCAAGAAAAATACATCCATCGAATGGATTTCTGTGAGCATAGACTTGACCGTCCCAGGTTAGCAACGCTTATAACTGTTGTTAAACTATGGTGTAAAGATTCGGTGGCAAAAGTTTAGAAACGTAATATCCGTGGTTAATTTGATCCTTATCTCTTCCACACGTGCCTCCTGAATTTCCACGTGGATTAATAACTTCTATTTCGGTTACAAAATAACTGTTGCAAAGTAACCGTTCCAAAAAATATTTAAAAAGAAATATGCGTCTCAAAAGTAGGGAATATCGACCTTTGTTGAGTAGGTGATTCAAAGAGTTTTCCAAAAACACTTTTTTTTGGCTAGATTTATTTGCTTTTTATAAAAAAATCAGTATACTAAAAGATTTAAGAGGTTAAAGTTTTTTAATTTATTTTTTAAAAATAATGGTATTTTTATAAATATATAAGACATGTTTAATGTATAAGTTTAAGAGTAAACTTGTATATTAAGCATACATTTGAATACACATGTAGTGGTATTAATGATGTTGGAAGCTATTTTTGTAATATCAAGATTATAACAATCAAAAATACTTCATCCGTCCCTATTATAAGGGAGGAGTTTAGAAATTTCGTAGTCCCATTAGATAGACGGAGTTTCTATTCCAAAACTACTTTTTCCGCATATGCCATTATTTATGAAACTTTGGAATCATCACAATTAACTTAATGTTTCTAGTGTTGGGAATAGAATAAGGGATAAGACAGGAAAGATGGTGTATATTTATGAAATCAATTTTTTTTCTTAATATAAGAGAATAAACTAATTTCGTCTTTATATTAGGGACAAAGGGAGTATCTCTTTTCTTTATATAGTACTCCATCTGTCCGATTTTAGTCGAAGTTTATGGTTTATTTTTAGTCCCAAAATAGATGAAGATTTTCATTTTTTTTTTCCTAATTTGTCCTTGCATTGGAATCAAACCACTAGGAACAAGTAGGGGTGTAAATTTTACCCGGTGGCCCAGTACCGACCACCCTTACCCATGTAATCCAAAGGGTACCCATGGCCCGTTATGAGATGGTTTGACCTAGCTCATTTAAATAAAAGGGCGGGAAAAGGCCATGAGTTGAATTTCCATGCCCGGTCATATACCCGATCTATTAGCCCGTCAATACTGTCCATTTACTTGGCATAATTGCTTATTTCCACTTTTCATCTTATGTTAAAAAATACAATTTTAAAATTATAACATATTGAATAACCAAACTAGCCATATATATTTTTTGATAAAAAATTTATTTACTAAATACGCTAAAAAAATCTACGATTTTCTTTTAACATGATTCAATCTTGAAGAAATTTAATTATTATTTTATCTTATAATTGCATAACTTTTTTTTTTCTTTTTAGTTAAAATATTTTTTGCCATATATTTAAGGCACGTCCGTCCCTGTCCGCCCATGCCCAAATTATTAACAGGCTTGGGGGGCCATGGGCACTTTATTTTGCTGCAAATCCCTGCCAGCCTGACCCATTTGATTTAACGAGCAAAAGATTACTCTGTCCAGCTCGGTCCAATTTATATCCCTAGGAACAAGGAACAGAAAACTAGGAGATCAAATATTTTAATAATAATTATTAAAGGATTTATTTGGAAAAAATTTAGCCTCTCTCCCTTATCTTAATCATCGTAAAAACATCTAAACCTTCAACTAAACTGGGAAAAAGAGAATATATAAGATATAAAATATATCTCCTGCCTTACGTTGGTGAGAGCACAAGTATTTGTCAGTGATATTGAATCCTCTGTTAGCTTAGGTTTGCTTGCTAATGGGTGTTTAAACACTTTGTTGTTCTGTGCTCATTCCATTTTTGATTCACTTCTAAGAGCAAGCATTATGATTTTTTGGCTTTTGATTCCCTTCTAAGAACAAGCATTATAACAAACTAAGGCATAGCTGCAACTAGGAATTACTACATAATCCTATATTAGAGACCCGTTTAACCCTAATCCTACCATCAAACCCGGTTTAACCCCTAGTTTTTCTTACTCGCGCGTCCAAATCACGTGAAGACAATGAAAAACAGATTTCAATAACACATAAATACCACTCTCTTGTACGAACTATAAATCTAGCCAAAATCAAAATTTCCAAAAAAAATCGGCAATTGGCAGCTCACAAATATTTCTTCTCTTTCTGCTTCAGTTGGTGTTTTTCAGTTTTAGGGTTTCGATTTTAAATCTCTAGGTATTTTGCTTTAATCTTCTTCTCTGTTCTTATATTTGTTATTTATGCTTTGTTATGTTATTGTTTTTTTAATTGAAATCATGATAATCAACTTGATTTCATTTTTTTATTTGTATTCTTACACTGAAATCCCGATGATTAACGTTTTCTATGATGTACATTTTGTTGAATTCCATGATCGATCTCGTTTTTGTTCGTGTTTTAGTTTTCTTTTCATCTTTGAAACTGATTTTGTAATCGTTCTATTTTGTTCATTAGATCGTCGTATTCAGTGTTTCTACATGTTGTTTGATAATAGGTCTTATTTGGTTTTCTTTTATTTTTTCATGGAATCATGATTTTTGTTCTTTCTTCTGGATGTTTTAAATGATTCTTCAGTACATTTTAATACGTACTGTTTTTCTAAACTTTTCGATATATACTGTTTTTATAGTATACCATTTTTGAATCAGTACATATTTGTTTGCACTGTTTGTCTGTTATGTGTGTATCTATAATATGTGTGATACTTCTAAAATAGTACATATTATGTTGTATTGTAGATTTAGTATTCCTATCATCTTAAAATATATGTTTTGATTTTTGTGTTTTTTTTATTTGGATCACATTTCTTCAGGTTCAACATGTCAGGTGTTGATTCTAATCCAAATAGCTTTTGCTACTCTCATGTATACCACAAGCAACACCACATTGCATATTTAGTTACGTTATCTTCGACTTTGGAAGATTTAAAGTTTACTATTTGTAATGCGTGGAGCTGGTTGACTCCATCAACTATTGTTGTTAATTATGTTGAAAATGGAGTAAAATTCCCTGTCCTTGCTGATGTATCTCTTCAATGTCTTGCTGCATTACATTTTTTACGAAGAATTCAGATTTCTTTGAGTTGCATGTTGATGTTGTGTTATCCTGTGCATCTAATTCTTTGAGAAGTGCTGATCTTGACAACAGTGCTGAGTTTTTTTTGAGTGATAGGAACAATTATTTGAAATATTCTAAAGAGGTTGCAAGTGTTCTTTTTTCTGATGGTTGGAAGAATCTTTTTGAAGATAAAAACCATCTCTTCCATGGTGGTGTTGAAGCTGTTCGGTTAGCATGTGAGAAATATTGTTTGAGGACTGGATATAAGGTTAAAAAATTGAAGAATGACCTTGAGAGATTCACATTCAGATGCAGAAATGACTGTTGCTCTTGGATGCTTCACGCGGTTGCCATGAATGGGTCTTTGGATGTGTTTAAGATAAAGTGTTACGTGGGTAGACACACTTGTGGTTATGGTTATAGGTTGAGGAGTCCAACTGTTTTGAGGAAGCTTGTAAATCATTTAGTTCATGAGCGTGTCAAGCACAACCCTCTCATAAAGGCGCAAGAGATTATGGATTATATTAAAGTTGGTGGAGGGATCAACATCAAGTATCACCACGCATATCATGCACTGGAGTTATCGTATGAAATGATTTTTGGTGACGATGTAAAGTCATAACTGATCTTGCTTGGTGGGTCACTGCTGTTCGGGAAACCAACCCAGGGTTTTATATTGATTTTGATTTCAACGACGCAACAAAGAGATTCCACAGACTTTTTATTTGCTTTGGAGCTTGTAGAGAGGGTTATAAACTTTATCGTCCAATGATCTTTTGTGATGCGACATTTCTTACGGGGAGGTTTAAAGGAGGTCTAATGGCTGCTACATGTCTTAACGGCAATCAAGGTAACTTTTTTATATGGTACATATTTTTGATATGTATCTGTTTTTTATGTACTTTAGGATCATACACATCATACATAAAGTACATATTGATATACACTGTAGGTATAACATATTTTTGAAGGTGCAGACATGAAGTACATATTGATATGGTTTTTTATATTTGTTTTCTAGGTTTTTATCCTTTTGCATATGCATTAGTTCCTGACGAAGATAATGATAATTGGCGTTAGTTTATGGACAATCTTAAAAAAGTTGTGGACCATCGTCCCATCACCTTTTTGACTGACCGAGGTGAAGGTTTGTTGAATGCAATTCCTGAAGTTTTCCCTGATTCTTATCATAGTTATTGTTTTTTCCACTTGAAAAAGAACTAAACCATCAGTAGGCTGATGAAAAATATAAAGAAGTGGTGGACTGTTTCCAAAAAGAAACATATGCGCTTTCTCCAGCAAGATATGAAGAAGGTCTTCAAGAAATGGTTTATCTAGGAAGGCCTTGGGTTGCTCAATACTGTCGTAACATTCCTAGGGAAAAGTGGTCTAGTGCATACTTCCCGGGATGTAGGTATGGTCAGACTTCTTCAAGCATTGCCGAGCCTTTTAATAACTGGATTCGCCGCGAGAAGAAGTTACTTCCTTGTGCTCTCTCTGACACAATCAGGTTTTTATAAGTTTCTTGTAACTCTACAAGTATATATGTACTATATGTATAATATGTTTGTTGTTTTTTAATTTTATTTTGTCGTGTAGGCTACGGGTAATGGAGTTGATCTCTGAACGTCGTGAAGAAAGTCTTTTGATGGATCCGGAACTCTTAACCCATGTGTATCAAGCCTTGCTTGAACTACACATTCAAATTGGTCGTCCTTGGAAAGTTAGTCAGTCATATGTTTACGTCTTTGAAGTTCATTCTCCAAGGTTAGTTTTTTTAGGTAACCTGCTCTTTTGAACTGAGATATCCACTAAACTAGTTTTTAGGGAAATTATCAAATATGTATTGTGCAGATTATATTCTTTTTTTGTTTCTGTAGTGCAAATATCAATATATACTGCGTAAAATAATATGCTTGGTTTTCTTATTTGCAGGTCTCATATGGTAGATCTACAACAAAAGAGTTGTACTTGCCAAAGATGGCGCGTGTATGGTTTTCCATGCTCGCATGCTACTGCAGCTATTGCTGCATCTGGGGGAAAGTTCCTTGATTATATCGACGAATACTTCAAAGTTAGCTGTTATCGCCAGCTATATTCAATCGTTATCAGACCTGTTCCTAATCAAGACAGGTAAGTTTTTTAAGCAGTACATTTTGATTTTTTTTTATGGTAGTATCATACATGAGAATGGTTTTAAGCAGTACATATAAACCATAAAATAGAACTAGCATAATACATATTGATATTTAGTGTAACACACATCAACAAAAACTGCACAAGTATAGTAGTTTTTTTTGTTTATGTTTTTCAATATACCACAGGCCTGATGAGTATACCGCAGAAGATACTATTCTGCCACCAATAGTAGTTAGGGCTCCTCCAGGAAGAAGAAAAAAGAACCGTATCAAGAGTGCATGGGAGAGGAGCAAAAATCCTGTTACATGTTCAAATTGTTAATTGAAAGCTCATCACAACAAGGCTACATGCAATGTTATCCGTCAGTACCAATATACAGATGAGAATTAATTTCATTACAGTTTCTTTTAGTACATTTTGGATTTAAATTCTTTAGAAGATACTTGTGGCATTTTTTTAGGTTTCTTTTTTCAGAACTTGTTTGTGTGCCAACTAAGTTATGTTCTTAATGACAGAATGTGAATTTGATGATATAAATCTTATATTTTGCTCCATCTTAAAAGAACTATGAACAATTGGTTTAATGTCATTCAATTAGTAATACATTTTTATTTAATTTTAGAGTTATTAGTGATTTTTATTCCCAATACATTTTTCTTTTATTTTTTTTAATAATCTTATAGTTGTTATAAAAACACAAAAAAATGTACATAAACAAAGTAATTTTTTAAAATCATATCAATATGTACTTCATAGCACATGTCAATATGTACTTGTTTTTAGATTATGAATCTATTGGTTCAGAGTTTCAGAACAAAGTACATATCAATATGTACTTCCTAGCACATATCAATTTGTTCTACCTTTCTATATTACTCTAAAATTAAATAGAAACCTAACAATGCTAATAAAGATCATCATCATATATATATATATAAAAAAAACATACTAACTAAAAACCAAGTTGAATATGTAGAAACCAAGTTCAGTAAGTAAACACAATAAGAAAGTTAATGAAGTACTACCCACAAAACCCTTCCCATTAAAAACCAAAATGTACCAACTTATCTCCTCATACCAAGATCTACAAAATGTACCAACTATGCAGTTAAACATGTTTTTTCATTGGGAGGGTTCCCAACTTATTTCAGGATGAGTGGCTGTCAACAACTTGCATGCTAACTTGATTCTTTTCAGCTGAATCTTCTTCATCAGTTGTTCGTCATCCCCCAAAGTTTTCCCATCACAATCAATCTTTGATCTCCTCTTTATAAAATGCATCACATACAGAAGGAAGTCTGGCCAGATCCCTTGTTGTGGACAGGCATAGTCAGTCAACTGTACGGTGCTCACCAAGTTTCTTTTATGCTCGTCCAAGAATTGATTGATAGGGTTGAACATGTATTCAGACATTTTCTTGGCATTTTCATAACAATGGTCCTTGAATGCCACAGGTGAGTTGTAATGTATGAATTTCTCTGTTTTAAACTCAAATTCCAGCAGGGTCCAATGCTTGTTGCCGTGGCACATTGGTACAAGGATCTTTTCAATGTCATCGCTCATTTTCAAGATTGGCATTACGACAACAGTCACTTCCCCCCCCTTAAAATAGCCTGGCTTTTTCGACATGATACTGAAAATTGGAAATGTTTAATAGGTTATTTCACAAAAGTATATATCAATATATACTTTTTTTATAACCAATGTTCAAAATTATAAAAGAAGAAAACAACACATACCCAAGCAGCTGGATCCAGGTGCAACACCTTAAAGTATTTTCTTTCTTCGACAGCATTTGCTTGATCGTCTTCAGAAGCCAGTTGAAGCTTATACTGAGCATAGTTGAGAAGATCTTGTAGACCCGCTGACGCAGATACCACCTCCATTCCCTACTTCCAAGCAACAAAGTTGCACATTTATAAGAAAAACACATATTGAAGTAAGTTTTTTTGATATGTACTGCAAAAATTACTTGATTTAAAATTAAAATGAAGGGTAGAAAGTACTTACATTCTCTTTTCTTTCTCAAAGTACGGAAGTAGAATATCTATTTGTTCTTCTTTCTTATTCTCGTAGAGTGGTGACTTGTAAAGATCCAAAAACTTCATTCTTGGTTTCTGAGCTTTGTTGGCTTTTCCTGTCCTTATCGTCTTTTTTCTCTTCTCAGTTTTTGGCTTTTTCTTTTCAGAAAACATACTCCCACTATCAAATAATGGATCTGTCTTCTTTCCAGGATTTGCTCGGGTTACCCTTCTGCTAACTTCTTCTCTAGGTTTGACTGTCTTCTTTGTAAGAACCTTTGTTTTGCTTTTGCTTTGGAAACTTTCATCCTGGCAAGTTTGGTTGCAAGGGGAACGTCGCTTGATGTCTGGGTTGTTCTAACTTCATTTTCCTGCGTTTTTGAATCCAGATTTTCAGTACTATATTTGAATCATGTTTTTTCAAACAATGACAAGAAAGGTAAATTACCACAAGTAGAAGATATACCTCCTGGTCGCTTTCATTCTCAGGTGTTTCTTGAATCACATCCTTCTCTGGTGTTATTTGGGTTGGCTTAGCTGTAGCTTGTTGAACTTCTACACGTTGCAAATCATTTCCAAATAAATTATCAAAATGTTTGCGAATGTCAATTCCAAACAGAGTATGGCTTGAAAAAAATACCATTTTCTTGGCTGAGAGATGCATATTCTTCATCATAAACATCCCTGCTTGAAATGGCTAAGTCCAAAAATTCTTCGAATGTGAATTTTTCAATGTCTTCAAACTTAGCCATCGCAGTAAAAAAAGGGATTCTCATGCCGACGAAGCTGTCGACTAGAGTTTCAACGTCTTGTTCCTCTGGGTTCTGTGACATCCTTTTCATCATTTCAAGACTCTGATCAATTGCTTCAACCACCTTCTTCATTGCTTGTTGTTCAAGTCCAGCTAAATCATCCTGCAACCACAGAGTTTTATTCATGATAGGTAAATACATACTGATATGTACAGTTATATGACAATAATAAAACACATCTGTAATCAAGTACATACTGATATGTATAGCTATATGACAATAATAAAACACAATTGATATGTACAGTTATATGACAATAATAAAACACATCTGTAATCAAGCACATACTGATATGTACAGTTATATTGATAAACACATTTTGTAATAAAGAGTGAAACTAGCCAGCATTACTTACCTCTAAGTTACTTTTCTCCTGCATCTTTTTGACCTCTTCCTCCAGGTCAGATTTATCCCATGTTTTGATAACATCAACATCAACACCACAGAACTTGCGCACTGAAGGTGGTGTTGACAATGCAACATTAAATGGCACCCTTTTGACGGTGGTGTCACTCACATCATTTTGTTCATCTTATATTGGAATCTGAACACTTGGCACTTCTTCTCCCAAATCTACTCCACCTTCTGTTATGTTTTCACAAAGAGGATATGTTGGAGTAGTAGGAGATGGGAATTCTCCTGTTGGGTCAGTGTCTAAATGAGTGAGACTCCCATCAAATGAGTCTCGAAACTCTTCTTCATTTTCAGTCTGCATGGGAGAAGCTTTCATGTAAATGTCATTCAACATTTGCAGAAGCTTTGACGCATCAAGCGGTCCATCCTCATACTTCATAGTGTTAGCTTCATCCCATTTCTCAAATATTTTCTTTCTCAAATCTTCATATCTTCCTTTCCAGTTATCTTCTTCCACTTCCTTTCCTGCAGTTTCTTCTTTGTCTTCTTTTTTATCTTCTTCCTTTTCATGTTCACTTTTTTATTCTTCAACTCTTCTTGTTATTCTATTCAGAATTTGCTTTTCTTCATTGGTGTATTGAACCTTGAAATTGTCATTGAACTGTACCAAAACAACAAAATATGTACTCAGAAATATGTTCTATAAAAATAAGTTTTTTCATGAGGTACATATCAATATATACTGTAGGATAAAAAACATCTTACATTCAATACATATCATTATATACTGTATGATAACACAACATCATAAATGTAGTAAATAAGTACATATTTTCTTACCTCATATTCAGTTTTATCAATGTCTTTTTGGATTTCAGCACATAACTTTGACAGATTCCATTTTGCAGCTCTCGGAACAAACATTTTTTCTGGAATCGTCTTCATTTCCTCCGGTTCCAGCAAATATGTATGCTCTGCATACCAAATCTGTTTTAAAAAAAAATTCACAAAAACAAAGTTAAAAGTAAATCATGATTTTATTGAGTAAACTACAAAAAATATTTTTAGTACGTATTCTTACCAACAAATAGTTCAGACATCCTGTTGTACTCTCGACTGCGTTGACATTGTCATTTAATGACTTTTCAAGGTAAGAATATATCAAATCAGGCCATGACACATTCTTCGCAGCTTCTAGATCCTCCACAAGACCTATGTACTTTTCAGTCAAGGCATGTACATCTTTTGTTGTGAAAAACAAAGTGATACACATGAACATGCATATAAGCCTTACCAGGCCTTCAGCATCTCTCACTTCTTGGCTTTTTTTTTCTCAATCCCTTCTTTACTTCCTTCTTCTTCATCACTTCCAATTTCTTCATTTTCTTCATCACTTTCTTCTCAGTTGCTTACTTTTTTCTTAGAAGTTTCAAGACTTCTTCCTGTATCCTCACTCTATTAACTTTTTTTATCTTTGGTACATCAGCAAAGAACCTCTGGAAGAAAGCATTGTTTCTATATCCACCTCTAGATGTCAGCATTATATCTTCATGTTGTATTTTTCCTGCTCTTGGCATTCCAAAGATAACACCTACTTCTTCAGGAGTGGATGTTAGAATATGTGAAACTCCATGCCTTTTGAACTCAAATCCGAGCTCATCTGCAACTTTACTTCTCTTATAACACTTTATAAGATTGGTCACAGCAGTTTAATTCTTCATCCAGTGATTTGCACCCCGATTTGTGTACCAGAACATCAGAAAAAGGTTCTCATATGATTGTTCACTGGTTATCCACAACTGATTTTCACTCAACTCAAGCTTTTCTGCCTTGATTGCTTTAACAAGCGAGAAAATCCCCATGAAACCACTTCTGTATATCTTCCTAGCAGGTGCAGGTTTTGTGGTTTTCTTCACACCACCTGCATAATGAACATACTGTCAATATCCATACAATATATCAATATGTACTATAATATAAAAAAAAAGTATATATTTTTGATATGTTGATATGTATCTGCTATATCATGAACAAAGTATACATTGATATGTACTGATCCAATTTAAGATTAGAACAAAGTACATATCAATATATACTATCCTGTATGCAAGATCTAAATGCTATAGTATAGAACAATATACATCTATATATATGCTTTTTATATCTATAGCATGAAAAAAGTATATATGGATATGTACTTATCCAATTCAATATCTAGAACAAAGTACACATCAATATATACTTATAATGCAATCAATATCTAGATGCTATAACATGAAAATAAGCATATACTGATATGTACTGATCAATATATACTAAAAACCAAGTACATATCAATATTTACCCTATGTTGCATGCTAGATCTATGTGCTAAAACATGAAAAAAAAAAATATATATTGATATGTACCCATGTCGTATGCTATATCTAACTCTTACAACATGAACAGAGTATGATATATATTGATATGCACCAATGATATGTACCTTTTTTTGCCAGAAACAGAAACACCCTTTTTCTTCTTCTGTGATGTAGATGGAGAACGAACAACAAGAGCTTTCTTCTTCTTCTTTGTAGATGGAAAATCTACAACAGCTGTTACATTTTCTTCCGATGTTGTTGGAGAATCAACAACTTCATTCTGCTTCTTCTTTCTTGATTTTGCTGGAGAGTCAACAGCAGTTTGTTTCATTGTTTTTGATCTTGTTTGAGAACCAATAACTTCTTTGTTCTTCTTCTGTTTTGATTTTGCTGGAGAATCAACAACAGTTTGTTTCGTTTTTTTTATGTTGTTGGAGAATCAACAACTTCATTGTTCTTCTTCTTTCTTGATTTTGTTGGTATAGAATCTACTATAGAAGGTTTCTTGTTCTTCTTCGGTTGTGGAGATTTAGGAGTATCGTGTTCTTCAATCACTGTTTCCTCTATACTTCTGTTGATTTTTCGTTTTGTACCCATTTTAGATGGAAATTTGCAGTAATGCTTACAGTAGCTTAGGTTTTAGTTGTATAATGCTGAAAGAAATCAAATCCTGATGTTACAGATTTCGATTTTGGTTTTTGATCTCTGTTTTTGGTGTTTGTTTCAGGTGTTTCCTGATTTTGATTTTGCCCTAATTTTTAAGGTTTTAGTGAGGGAGAGTATGAAGTCGAGTAATGTTGGTGGAGTAGATGAAAGTGTTTGTCCGTTAAGAAGAAGAGTAGTGTAGGAGGTGGAGGAGGTGGAGGAAGTGGGATCAGTACACGTGATGGGCAGAATCGTAATTGGGCTTTTTGAAATGGTTTTTGGACTAATGATTAAAGTGGGTTTCCCGGGTGGACTAATGGATAACACGGTCAAGTTTTTTGGACTAGTTAGCAAATTACCCTAGCTGCAAGTGCTTTGGGCCTTAGCCCTCTCCACGGTCTAAATAATAGCTGGCTGAAACTAAGTATCCAGCGAGGTTAAAGTTTGACTTTGACCTGACTAGGTATGGACTACGGAGTTTTCGATCTCGGATTTAAGGTATACAAAAGAAAGATGGCGTGTTATTCTCATTTATTTTTCTCCTCTTCTTCTTTTTACTTAAAACTTCTCGTTTCACTTCAAACTTAGAAAAGAAATTACCCCAAACTACCCCTTTAGATGTTGTAACTTTTTTTTTTGTATGAAATTAAAAAGGTTTGTTCTCTACTTAATGATGGTTCTATACTCCTACTATACTCCTTGCATCTTAATGTTATTTATATTTTCGTCTTTTATTTTATCCCCGATATTATTTATATTTTTTATTCTTGTCCCAAAATATTTGATACCTTTTATTTTATATGAAATACTTCCAATTAATCCTTATTAATAATTAGTGTTGTTAAATTTTTCTTTAAAAAATATAAAGAATTTAACAACCATATCTATACTCGTCGTGTAGGTTTTTAAAAAGATTTGTGAGATGCGCCAATTATGAGTTTAACACACGAGGGTACAGAAGGAAGAATACTAAATAATTATGGGATAATTGGAAAAATACCCTAAAAATGCATGTCCCGTCGGGAAAATGCCTCTCAAAAAAAAGTTATGGGAAAATGCCCTATCGTTTCATTTTCCATCCATGTAGCGTTAAATGGTCAAACTGTGCTCACTTGACCTTATACATGTGTGGTCTTTAAGACGAGATTACCCTTTAGCCGTCCAAATCTAACCCTATGAGACGTGGCGAAATCCAAAAGTAAGGGTAATCTCGTCTTAAGGCCCACACATGTATAAGGTCAAGTGTGCACAGTTTGACCGTTTAACACTACATGGATAGAAAATGTAACGATAGGGCATTTTCCCATAAATTTTTTTACGGGACATTTTCCCGACGGGACACGTATTTTTAGGGTATTTTTCCAATTATCCCAATAATTATTCTCTCTCATTTTTTTTCTTAAAAATTGTACAATTATCGTTTATAAACAAGATAGAATGGACCATAAGAACTATTATTGAAAAACAAGTAAGACTCTCTAATTCACATCATCGGACTTCCTTTTAGCCCTAGTAGAACCATTATCCAACCATTACCAATTAAAAATGAAAAGAAGAAAAAGAAAATAAAAATCTAAACCAAACTGCTAGCTTCAACTCCGGACTCAAAATGCACTCCCTTTCAAACTACTAGTCGACCTCTTTTATATCCCTCCGTTCATCCAAGTAAGGTAGCAATATATATTCATTTACTTTTCCCAATTGGACGTCTTCAAATAAGACAAGATGATCTTTCATTGGTGGAAATATATTGGACACTATTAGGGCTGCTTGACAAGAAATTATTTCCATGATAAACTATCTATCACAAGGGTTATAGCTCAGTTGGTAGAGCTACTACTCGTTTACACGCGCGTCAATGTTTTTCAGGGGAGTCCATCATACAATCAAAAAATTGATCTTATTGATAAATCGGTGTCTTACTCTATATATTCGAGGGAACAATAGCCTGACAAATAGTTGGTTCGATCCGCTTTGGGTGCCAATTTAAGCTCCAAATAGAACCCATCATTGATTCGATAATTGATAAGATGAATACACATCCCATTCAATGCTAGGCATAATGATTATAAGGACCTCAAAAAAATATCTTTTCGTAATATGAACTTTAAGGTGTATGAAGTTTCATATTTGACTCTACCCGATCAGCACCCGCCACCCGATCCGCATCCGCCAGTTTTGATCCGACCCGCACCCGATCCGCCGATAAACGGATCGGTTGCGGGTGACAATTTTCTTTTCCCGTCTTCTGGCGGGTCGGGTGCGGATGATACCTTCTCTCACCCGATCCACCCGCCCAACCCGCCAGAAAATCACTTCTTTTGCATTCATACCTTTAAGTTTAACAAACCAAGTCTAACCTAAAACTTAAAATCTCCCCTCTTTTGTACTTCTTTCCTCTCTTTCTCTCTTTCTCTTCCGACACTCTAGTATCTTCACCGTAGAATCGGAAGAGAGATTGAATATTTTTCTTCTTTTATTTCTGCATTCGGTAGAAGCTAAATTTGGGTTTGATTTTTTTTAGTTGAATTAAGAAAAAAAAACTTAATTAGTATATAAGGGTTTACATTTTTTTTCTCTCTTAAGTTTCTTTTTTAATTTTAATCTTAGGGGTTTATGAGAAAGATCGGTGTTTCAGGTTGCATTTGGTAAAAGGAGTAGAAGATTTGTTGGTGTGGGTTTTAGATGTTTTGATTTTGATTTTTATTGATTAGTTTTTCTTTTTCTTTTTTTCCTATTGAATATGGAAGGAAGAAGGGTTGTCTCATCAAGCCCACGACCTTGTTCAGGTCGTAGAGTTTTAACAAAGAAAAGAGCACGTGTTGATGGGTTTGTTAATAATGTTAAGAAACTACAGAGAAGAGAGATTTTTTCTAAGAGAGATCGTGCTTTTAGTATGAGAAATGCCCAGGAACGATTCAGGAATATTAGGTTACAAGTATGTGCTTCTTCATTTGGATTCTTGATTTTTCTTCTTTGTTTTCTTATTCTTTGGTTGTTTTTTGTATTGTTTTGATTAGGGTTTCATTTGTATATCTCTGACTTGATAGAATGTTAGGATATGAGTTGGAAATACAAAGTAAGTGTTCATGTGGAGAAGTAGTTATTTTGATTGTGAAACTAGGGTTTTGTTGCTGTATTGATTACATAAATTTTGGTCGATCTAGTGTTTTTGTTTTCAATAAGTGTCTTTTTAACTGGTTCTAACTGAATTTTTTTTACATTGAATCTGGAAGGGTGATCCGCACCCATCCGTAACCGACCCGCCAAAATGACGGATCAAACCCGACATAACCCGTCCTACGGTGGGTTGGGTGCGGATGAATACTTCAATCACCCGCCAACTGGCGAGTCGGGTGCGGGTGGGGCCAAACCCGACCCACCCGACCCGATGTGCATCCCTAGACATTATATTACAATCACGACCTTAAATAAGGCAACTCAAATTATGTGACACAAGAATTGATAGACCCACCGTTGAGCTAATCCCTCACATCCACCTTATCTTCCCCATGATCTTCACATAGCTAGTATACTGCATACATATATGAAAATATGCATCATATAGAAAGTAGTGGAATTTTAGTTTATTTTCTTCCCTTCTCAGTTCACTTTTTCTATGCTGTAAAAATATCAATTTCCGTTGTCGCTTGACAACATCAATCCAAAGACAATTACTCTTTAATCAAGCAATAACTCCAAATAGAACTGCCCATTTTCTTCATGCCTTCGATGTCCAAGCCCAATCCCGTCAAACTAGTCAAGCTCACTTGCATTTTTCTTAGACTCTGTTTAGGGCTGAACAAAACCGACCCTACCCGCCAACCCGACCCGCACCCGCTCAAAATAACCCGACCCGCACCCGGCCCGCCGTTGAACGGGTTAGGTGCGGGTGATTTTTCATAAACCCGACTTCTGGCGGGTCGAGTGCGGGTGATAGCACCTCTCACCCGACCCGACCCGCCCACCCGCCCAAGTTTTAACAAAACAGAAGTTACAGACAGAACAAAATTCTTCTTCGATTCTTTTTTCTTCTTCTCTGTTCTCTGAGTCTGAGTCTCTGGTTCCATTCTTCTTCTACAGAGTAGTAGAGCATACCACCACCACCACCACCTTGAACCCAAGTTCCCTGCATCATCACTTCATCAGTTCATCAACACCATCAGAGATTCAGACAATCGTTCAATCTCTTACAGGTAAGTTTTTTCCCTAATTGAATTTAGGGATTTTTCATTAGTGTATTAAATTGATGATGTTGATTTTCTTAGTTTACCCTTTCAACCTTATTTGAATAATCTTGAAAAATTGTTCCTTCGTCTCTGTGAGTTTTCTCAACTCTCTGTCTTTGGGGATTTTAATCGAAGGAACTGAGTTCAAAACCATCAAAGGTTGTTGTTGTATACAGTTGATGCTTAACCTGATGAGGTAAAGTTTGCTTATATAGTTCTTTGAAACTAGGAAAGGCGCAGCTAGAAACCATCATGCATTCATGATTAACAACTGGATTCTGTAAATTTCAAATTAGAGTTTGGGACAAAAATTGAGAATTTATTCTCAAATTGTGTCTAATATTTGATTCATGAAAATTGATGTAGTGGGTATATGTTAGTCCTTTTGAATTCGTGTTTTATCTTCTTATTTTTGTAACTTCTCAAGTTAGGGGTTGATCATGGAAACTAGGTTTGATGATGCTAATTTTTCTATTAAGAGAGGATAAAGTAAATGGTTAATAAAATGTATGAACTTATGGATAATGTTAATTGTTATATTCTAATTCCTCAAGGTCAGACTTAATTAGTTACCATTTTTTCTTGTAGTAGAAGATGTTTTCTCTATATATTGTCATATCAAAAGGGGAACTATAAGAATTGGTTAAACTGTTGAATTTGTTGGTCTTAGAGAGAATGGAAATACAATTGTTACTGGTGTTGAGATGTTTGCTAGCCTAGGTGTTGTATCTCTCTTCTTCTTCTTTTTTCCCTGAATTCTTCTTTTAGTATTCTCTTAATGTACACGTTCTAACTCACACCATATATATGGATTGGAACTCCTTGTTTACTAGTTATCTAAGAAAATAGAAACTCTTCTTTTCTGGATTTTTTTTTTCAGGAAATAGAGCTTCTAGGTTTTCTCTCTAAGAATAAAATTCTAAATCCAGAATTACTTAAAGGGTAATTGTATGTAAACCTGTATATAGGGTCTTTTGATGCAAACTGTACCTAAAAATGGGTCATCCTGTCTCACACCAACCCAGCAGTATCAAGAACCCCAGTAGCATTTATGCACCTCTTAGTTGTCAGTTACTGAATCTACTCGGTTAGGCTATATATGCATATCTTCTTAAGATCGTAATAGTCTTTGAAACAGTAAACAATTGCCTAACTATTCCTTAATGTACCAAAACAGTAAGTTGCTTCTAGTTGAAATTTTGAGGGGGATGCATGAATTGATGAACCTTCAGTCATTTCGTACATGATGGGTTTGCTGGGAAATGGGACAGGCTTGGTGATTGGTAGTGTGGAATTCATATGCAGAGTCATGCATGCTAGCCTGAAATTTACTCTACTTGGATGTCATAAAAATATTAAGTATTGGAATAAAACTAAAGCTAATAACTAGGTCATTTGTAATGTGTTTGGACCTTAAGCATCTTGAAGTCTTTTGCCACTTAGTATCTGCATTCATATAATCATAATTTATAAACATATTGGTGCTGCCTACTACTTCAACTCTTCGATCAGGTGTCGATGTTATGGGACTATATATTATATAAATATAGTTGTATTAAGACATGAAGCTGCATCAGTGTATTTCAAAACTGCATTTATTTATGAAATCCTCAGTTTGAAACTTCAAGATTGGAATTGTAACGTAGAAGCTGGATGTAAGAGGTCACAGAGTTTGAAGTCTCCTTCATTTTTATAGTTTTGTTTCTATTGTCATGAAAATTATGAATAATTTAATTTTTATAATCAGTCAATGCTTGGACTCTTAGGGTCTCAAAACTCTAATGCATATGTATGTATGATAACTCACCCCTTCTGCCATCTCTGCCTTGTAGGTTATCAACATGGTTGAAATCTCAGAAGATGACGTTACTTCAGATCTTCCATTTGTACAAGGAAGACCATCCCAAAGTTGTATGGGACCTCCACCTCAACGTCAACCGGCATCGACACCAGGGACAAGGAGTACAGCTGGGTCATCAGCGTCACCATCTAGTCAAAATCAGGGCAGTGGTAAAGTATGTCATAAAATCTCCCGCAAGATTGAAGAAGTTTATGGATGCTGCTGAGATGGCAAGGATAGATTGTAAAAAAGGTTTGATTTTGGATGTGAAAACTCGGTGGAATTCTACTTATTTGATGTTAGTTGCTGCAGAGAGGTATGAAAAAGCTTTTGAAAGGCTACATGAGTCAGATAGGGCATTTCGTGAGAAGTTTTGTTATGATATTCCAGTACCATCTTTTCATATGGGTGACGGTGATGACAATGTTGATATTGATGCTGATTTTGATCTAGATTCTGACGATGAAGAAGAAGTAGATATTCCAGAAGAAGAAGTAGATGTTGCTCTTAGAAAATCCAAAAAGAAGAAAAGGCCTCCAGTGCATGCTCCTGAAAGTTATGATTGGTGCAATTCCAGAGTTCTGATTCAGTTTCTAAAGGTATTCTACGATTCAACTGTTGCTTTTTCAGCTTCTACATATGTTACTTCGCACTCATTCTTGGAGGAACTCGGTACTGTTCGTCAAGAATTAGAAGATTGGAAAAATAGATACGAGGATTCTTTCTTAAGTCACATGGGTGACGTAATGTTGGTCAAGTACAACAAGTATTGGGGAGATTTTGAAAAAATAAATTCGTTGATGTTTATTGCTGTACTTCTGGATCCACGAGAGAAAGAACAAGGATTGTATGTGACTGTTGAATATTTAGTTGTGCATTACGACCCTGTGATAAAACAAAGAAGGGTACAAGCTTGGGTTGATAAAGTTAAAAAGGATTTTGATGAACTGTTCACAGCTTATAAATTAGAACATACAACTGAAAGTGTGATATCTTCATCCGAGTCCCTAGGTAACTCTGGTTCTACTTTTGCTCAAGGTTCTTCTATTTCTGGCAAGGCTAAGTATAAGGAAGAAAGGAATAAACCCAAAAACCAATTGAGCAACGTGGAGGATCATAGAAGATCTGAGGTGGAAAGATACTTGGCCGAGCCTATCTACTCTCTGGCCAATGCGGATGATTCTTCTTTTGATATATTACTTTGGTGGAAGATCAACTCTGCGAGGTTTGGCATTTTACCACTCATAGCCAAAGATATATTTGCTATACCAGTTTCTTCTGTTGCTTCTGAATCAGCTTTTAGTACCGGAAAACGAATTTTGGATCCTTTTCGAAGTTCCTT
This sequence comes from Papaver californicum, assembly GCA_023531435.1. Taxonomy (NCBI): domain Eukaryota; kingdom Viridiplantae; phylum Streptophyta; class Magnoliopsida; order Ranunculales; family Papaveraceae; genus Papaver; species Papaver californicum. The sequence goes on from JAJJMC010011550.1 coordinate 1,287,746, forward strand.
GAAGCCTAAAACACTTGAGGCGTTAATTTTATTGCAAAATTGGTTACGTACACCAATTGACAAAGATTCTTCTAGCCTTGGAGTCGAGGAGGAGGAGGTTGAAGTTCTTGAGTCGGGTATAATTTGTACTTCATGGATCATGGTTCTTAACTTCATAAATTTTATTACTATTGGTATTTTTATCTTTTTCATTCTAATTGTTCACTTTTGTTGCAGAGCTATTTGGTAACCTTGGTGCTTCCATCATCATAGATGACGATTGATTCTTATTCGGTGACCTGGATGGTGCTGGTACTAAGATGAACTTGTTTTTGTTGCTACTTGCTAGTGGGAAATGTCGTAGAAGAATTGCATATTAAAACTCTAATTTTATTGTATAATTTTGAATGTTGGGACTTAGATTTTGAGATTATCGATTGTTAGGTAAAATGGTTTATCAGGTGGCGCGCGTGAGGATCAAAAAACAGCCAAACCCATGAAAAAAATTTGCTTGATTATTTGGGCGGGTGACCCGCACCCGCCCGACCCGACCCGCCATCTGGGCGGGTCTAACCCGACCCGACTCGAGCACCCGGCGGGTCGGGTGCGGGTGATGAAAAAAAAAACCAGTGATAGGCGGGTCGGGTGCGGGTGAAGCCAAACCCGACCCGACCCACTCGTTGTGCAGCCCTAACTCTGTTAGCCTTTGGTCTTGGCCCATTATTTTAACTCTTCTCTTAAGTCATCGTGGATTTAACATCGTCTAATGTCCGAATCTAAGTTTTTACCAATTTACTTTGTGTTTTAGTCCGTCAAGCTTTTATTTACGAAATACTATAATACTAAACAAAACCATTAAATATATATAGAATAGAAACTAATAATTATAAATTAAAATGTGATTTATGTAGTGTTTACATACTCATTATATAATTAAAAACTATGAGGTTTAAATATTTTAGGAATATTTTTATGGGGAAATTTTTAAATTTTTTTTATAATACGTGTAAAAATTTTAAAACTCTTGTCTAAAATAAAAAGGAGAAGCACTATTCATTTTGAGCCACTAAAATGTCAGGACCTACCTAGTATACCATATTGGTTACACATCATATTCTAAAGCGACCAATCAAAATAGTATTAAATATCTTTATACATGAAGCAAATTAAGTGTCAGAAACGAATATGAATCTCTTGACATCTCTAACGGAACATTTTCTGTTTCCTGTATATTAAGCTGCGTAGGATTTATCTTAACTTTCAACAAAAATTCTTTTCTAACTTAAGTGTTATGATTAATGTAAAAATGCTTCTAATAATCTAATAATTTGAGAATTTTTTTAAACCTGACTGATTTTAAATCTATCCAAATTATTTTGGACCTACCATTAAAAATCAAAATAGGATCATTATGAAATTAATAATCTAGCTTTTACGCTAGAAGTGTTTGGAGGCTGGTTGAGAACCCAACCTTCCTTCTAGCAAAAGTACTGAAAGCTAAATACTATACTAAAGGGGAAGTTTTAGACTCTAATTGCACACCAATCGCTTCTTGGGTTTGGAAATGCCTCGATAATACTATGAGTAAGATCAAACCATTTATCTCATGGGCGGTGGGAGAAAGAAATTTTATTGATCCTTGGTGTGATAATTGGATCCCCGAGAAAGGGACAGCCACATCAAGACCAAATTCTATTCCTGATAAAAACCTAAAGGTAAAGGACTTCATAAATTAGGATACCAGAACATGGGATACACAAAATTAAATGTTGTTTTTGATCAATCTTCATAAGAGAAGATTGGACAAATTCCCCTTTCTCTTGACTCTTCTAGTGATAGAAGGATTTGGATCCCATCTAAGAATGGCAATTTCTCTACTAAGTCTGCTTATTCTGCTCCATGTGCAAGTGGTGATACCCGCAATGCTGATCTTTGGACTACTATTTGGAAACAAAAAATACCTGCTAGAGTCCAGTTGTTTGTCTGGAAGGCTTTGAAAGGAGCTCTACCGGTTAATAAAATCCTCCATAACAGAATCCACATCTCTGATTATACATGCCCAAGGTGTAAGATAAAAACTGAATCAATCATGCATGCATTGATCACGTGCAAAATTCTTACAAAAATATGGATTCTACTAAGTATTCAAAATACAGATTTCCAAAATTGTACCATAATTCAATGGGCTAGATTCTGGTTGCAGTTGTACCCCTACCAAGATGAATCTGATAGATATGAGCAATTCCCACCAATAACCTGCCTATTATGGTCCATACGGACAAGTAGAAATACGATTGTGCATACAGATAAAGTCGAAGAACTATTGGTTGTTCTTGCAAGGGAGAAATCAATGTTGATGTTATCACCAAAACCCCCAATTCTTACTCGTATCTCTGCAATAACTATGAAACAGTCAATTTCACCCTGGGTGTCTCCACCAAGAGATTGGGTTCAAATTAACACTAATGGGCTTGGATTCCTAACTCTCAGAATGGGGGAAAGGGTTTTATAACTCTTATATATACAGAAGCTACTAACCTTATATGTTGTTTTGCAGAAGAAGCGGAAACTCATGCCATAAGAGATGCCCCGAAAGGTGCAAAAGAGAAAAAGATTGATCAGATCATCGTAGAGAGTGATGCAGCAACTATCAGTGGAAATATTAATAAAAAGATTTTCTTAGGAGATCTCCGTACTCACATCCTTTACCAAGATATTAGGAGTCCCTAAGTTTAAGTTTTCATTCTATTTTATTTATATATGAAATAGGGTTGCACATGAACTTGCCCAATGGGATGTAAACAATGTTAACTATATGGCTTGGTCAGTCCCACTGGTCTGGCTCTTACCTGTGCATAGCGGCGATCATAGGATGGGGTAGTCTTTGTTCTTTTCTTGCTTAAAAAAAGTATTTATACTAATGACTAATATGCTTAATTAGTGTTAATCATTGAATTAATTCTTAGATTAATTTAATTAATTTTTATTTTTATTTTTTTATTCTTTTTAAATTTTTAATTTTTTGAAATATTTATTGTTCTTATTTTAAATTTATTTTTAAAATATTTTTCAAATTTTTTTAAAAATAGAATCGGTGGATAAGTGCATTTATATCCACCGATTCTGGGAAAAAAATAACAGAAAAACTTTTGAATTTTAGTTTCTTAAAATCGGCACACGTGGGGAACCTTATCCACTGATTCTCGGCAAAAAAAAAATTGTAGAAAAACTTTTGAATTTGAGTTTTTTAGAATCCGCACACGTGAGAAACCTTATCCACTGATTTTGGGCAAAAAAAAATATTGAAACACTTTTAAATTTGAGTTTTTTGGAATCGGCACATGTGAAGAACTTTATCCACCGATTCTGGGCAAAAAAATTATGAAAAAAGAAACTATCGTTTTTGAATTTTTTTAACAATCGGTCGATATGAATGTCAATATCGACCAATTCTGGAGTGTGATTATATAAAATCGGTTGATACGCCGATTCTTCGTCAACGAAGAAGATCAAACCAAAATCAGCATAATTTGTCATCGTATCCACCGATTCTAGTTTGATGTTCTTCAAAAAAAATCAAAATTCAAATGTTTTTCAAAAAAAAATTGGTTTGGTGTTTTTTTTCGCTTTTTAATCGGTTTTGTTAAATATAGGAATAAATTCCAAAGAAAAAAGAAAATTAAAATAAAATAATAAATAATCAATAAATAATTAAATAAATAAAAATATTTGGTATTAGGGATAAGGATGAAAATAAAATTCTAACTAGGGAGGGAAATACTTTCGTCCTTTTTAGACACTCCTTATCCTATTATCTAGGTGGGCAAAATTGAATAGGCCTGAAATAATTCAGATAGATCTAAAATTAGCCAGGTTTTTAAAAGGTTGTAACATCCTAGTCACTAATATCCATAATTATTACCTAAAGATCAAATATTTGATTTTAAAATCAATGGTTTTAAATGATCCTAACGAAGGGAAAAAAATTGGTAGGAGAATTTTTTTTTTATCTCCTTAATCTTAGGAGATTTTATCTTTCATATAGTATGCGTACCACGTTACATTTGTAGATTGTCTAAGGAAAGATATGCTTGCAGCTTGCCCACTCTGAAAACAGAACTGGTTCTGCCATCAAGACCATGTTTGATGTCCAAATTTGTTCCAAAAGAATAGATTAAATATGTGTATTGTTTGGGAGAACCATATTGTAATATTTTTTAGCATGCGATGCCATCTCTAGAGAAGTCCTACACCCGTAACAGAAATTTCAATTTTTTTCCTTACCGAGATTTTTCCAGAAGTTGTCACCAAATTTTTACTTACGGCAAGCTATTAGATATGCTGGAACGTTACCACACGATTTTCCACCATGAGAAGAGAATTATTGTAAGAATTTTTAGCAGGTTTCCATTTGGGTAAATACATCTCGCCTCTTCGATCGATGGACAATGCCAGTTATGAGCGCAATTCCTACAGAGTTAAAACCGGAACAAGGTAAGTTATAGGGAGACATTGAGAAATGTCCTAAAATGGAGGTTATTTTGGAGAAATGCTCCGGACTTTTAAAATTTGGGAAAATGTCTCAATCTGTTAGTATTTCCATTAACTATAACATCCATATCTATTTTAGTCCTGATATACATGTCAAAATCTGAAATTTCTTTATTAATTTTTTTTTTTTAAAAAATTCAATTTCAAACAACAAACCCCCAATTTTTACATACAAATTTCAATATAAATATGTCAAAACACTCAAATTTTGACACTTGATGACTCGCACGCGTACGTTTAACGGAAATACTAACATATTAGGGTATTTTTCCAAATTTTAAAAATACGAGACATTTCTCTAAAATGACCCTCCATTTTAGGGCATTTCTCATATTTTCTCTAAGTTATATTTCAAAATCATATGTTTGGCCGCCTGAGTCAAAAGGCATTTGGCTTGGGTTGTCATTCCGATTTTGGTTGACAGGAATAGATGGTCGACGTACCATTATTATCTTGAATTCTAGATCAAGAAGACCGAAGGTTAAATCCTTACTATTTCATCAATTCATGGAGGTCAACTGTATCCACTTTTATTGTCTGCATGACATGTCCTCGACCTCGGGGATATTCTCTGGTCTGTAATCTTTGACCTTCAACGCTTTTTCTATCCACATCAGTCTCCAGTTTTCTCCCGTTACTCTTTCCTTGTTAATATAGTATCGGTCTTTGTAAGTCGACAATTCATGTGTGCAAGCAGTTTTTTTTTTTAAGCGAAGGGGTAAAAATTATTGAGAAAAAAGAAAAAGAAGAATACACTACATGCTCATATTAAGTAGCCCAAGTATTCCAACCCAGTCAATTATTTCTATCTATAGATGTCTCCCAGTTATTGACAAGATCAGTAAAGGTTATCCGTCTAAACCAGTTTCTAACTGAACCCCATTGAAAAATGAGCCTTTTGATCTCTATAATGATCCAATCATAGTGCCTGGATCTCTTGTTTGTCATGATTCTTCTATTTTTCTCTAGTCAAATGGTCCAAGTAATGGCAAAAGGCAGCATTAGCCAAATGTTTTTAACTATAATCTTGTGTTGATTTGATCTCCATTCTTCAAATTGAGCTCTAACATTGATTTGATGTACCCAATATGCATCCATTCTTGAACAAAAGTACCTCCATATGGATTGAGAGAAACTGCAGTTGATTAAGAGGTGATCCACAGTTTCAGCTTCACCACCACAAAGCCTACACATAGCGTTGCTGATCTGACACCCTCTTTTGAGTAGATTGTCAAATGTTGGTATTGCATTGTGAATTGCAAACCAAACAAACAACTGGGCTTTTGGAGGGATATGTTTTTTCCAGATATATTTGGAAGAAGAAGTGCTTCATGTTTGAATATTTTGCATCTGCCATTTGTAACCCTCCTTGGTAGAGTATCCTGCAATTGAAGAGAATATTATGATGTCTTCTCTGTCATTTAAGGTTGGAGGAAGTCCAATTACACTTAGTATGTCGTTCAGTTCAGCTACAACCTCTGTCGAAGGTCTCTCTCTTAGTTTGATTCTCCAAGAACCCTGATATATTAAGTCAGCCAGTTTGGTTTGCTTTTGGTTTGTGGCTTTGTAAGCTTTCCTGTGTGTTTCTTTGAAGGGAATGGCTCCTTTCCATGCATCTTGCCAAAACTTGACTCTTTGCCCCTCTGCCAATAGAGAATTTGGAATTCCATTGCACTATACCTTTTGCATTCTGTATTTCTTTCCAGAAACCTCTCCCATAAGTAGATTGATACTCTTTAGGCCAAATATCATCCTTGTTATACTTAGTTTTCAGTTGTATCACCTTTCTCCACAAACTTTGTGTTTCTTGTGTGTATCTCCGAATCCATTTTTCCAGCATTGCTTTGTTGGATGCTTTTAAACTTCATATCCCTAGAACTTCCAATTCTTTTGGCATACAACACTCCTCCCAAGCAACCCAAGATATTTTCTTTTTTTCTCTTGTGGATCCCCAAAGAAAATCCCTCATTATCTGTGTCATTTTCTTTTCCAGACTAGACGACATTTGCAATAATGACATGAAGTATATTGGTAAGCTTGCAAGGGCAATATTAATGAGAATAATTCTTCTAGATCTTGATAAGAATTTTTTTTCCCAAACTGCTTTTTCTGAAATTTATCAATCACACAATCCTAAATGCTTGTTTGCTTCACTGTGGCTCCGAGTGGCATACCCAAACATTTCAGAGGTAGTGTCTCAATCTTGCAGTTGAGGATCTTTGGAATATCAGACACTTTATGATCAGCTCCAATACTAATAACAGTGCTCTTCTCCAGATTCACCCTCAAACCAGTGATTGCTTCATATACTTGAAGAATCATAACTAGATTTTCCACCATTTCTTCCTTGGCATCCAGGAATATCAATGTGTCATCTGCAAATTGCAGATGGGACATATTGATCTCAGAGTTGATGTGAAACCCAGAAATCATGTTTAAAGACTCAGCCTTTTCCAGCAGTTTGGTGAGTACTTCTGCAACAAGGATGAACAAAAAGGGAGATAATGCATCTCCTTGCCTTAGGCCTTTTTGGGGCTTGAATTTGTCTGTTGCACTACCATTGACTAAGCAAAATATTTGTGCTGATGATAGACACCACTGAATCCAATTTCTACATTTCAAACCAAAGTCAGCACCCTCCAGCAACATATCTAGACAACACCAATTTACATTATCAAAGGCTTTTTCTATGTCTAGTTTACATAACACACCTGGTAACTTGGATTTGAATCTTGCATCAATGAGTTCATCGGCAATCAAAATATCGTCTAGAATTTTCTTCCCTTGTATAAAGGCTCTTTGATGCTCTGATATTAGTTGTGGCAGTACCTTCTTGAATCTCTCAGCAAGTAACTTTGAGACAATCTTGTACATGTTGCTTACTAAACTGATTGGCCTAAAGTGTTGAGGCCTATTTGGTTCTTCTTTTTTTGGATTAAGCTTATAAAGGCACAATTTATCCTCCAATCCATTTTTTCTGAATCTTGAAATTCTGCAATCACAGCCTTTACATCAGCTTTGATTGTTGGCCAAGCCATTTTATAGAATTCTAGTGGGTACCCAACATGTGCAAGCAGTTAGCGGTTGCTAACTTGCCTTTATGGTTCGGAAGATCTTCCAATCATAATCGGTAACATAAGAAATCTTATTAAAAACTATCCATTTTTTTCTAAGCAGGAAATCACTACTCCCCCATGTTAGACAAAGCTCTAAAGGACGTCGGATTTTAGAGCGGGCAATGACTTCTTTCTTTTTGGCTGATAGAGAAATCTCTATCCAATTTGGTTTAGATTTCAAACTGTATTTCCAAACATGTTTTGGATGGTAGGGGTTTGGAACTCACTTAGGAGCCACAAGACATGACCAATGTAAATTTTCATGGAAAAACTTTGGAATTGAACAAGATAGGACTTTCTCTGAAGGTAAAATGGAATGAAATGAATTTATTTCACTTTTGACACACTAATATCTTTATTACCAAATCCTTTTTAGTTATTTTAATAAATAAATTGGTGTTTACACAAAGGTGTTACTGACTTACTATAGTTGTCTAGAATCTAAATACCCTTATCTAACCATTCATTCTCAAGTAAGAAGATAAACAAGTAAGAGTAAGAACATAATAATAATAATCACCCAAAGGATATACGTGGTTCGGTATGATTACCTATGTCCACGGGGGTAAAATGATTGATATTATTTAAAAGAGATTGAACTTATAAAGGAGTAAATTCAATCTCACAGTGAACTCTCAAATTTAATCTCTCTTTCTTACAGCTTTCTCTCCAAAACATATCACTTGCCTTCTCTCTTAACTTAGGTTAGTATTTATAGACAAAGGTACCGTACAACCAAACTTCAGTATTGGACACTTGTATCTGAGTTGTTGTAGTTTGTTCGGGAGTATGTTCTGAATCTCTTGATGTCATATCCCGAGTCTTCTCTGGTTCTCTTGATATGTTGTTCTTCATCTTCAACTTTTTCTGGACACGACCTGAGATGATGGTGACTTCTTGTTCTTTCTTTAGTCACAACTCGAAGAGTGTACGATGACTCTTGTCAGGTGCATTAAATGCTTCTGATCACATCACTCGTGCTCTGTAATGTCATTTAATGTTTTATCTCCCCTTTCAAACTTGTCCGTTGATTTTTCTTTTACTTTCCACGCGTCCTAACTGCAGATTGATGTGGTAGATATCTCTTTTACCGTGTAAGACCAAGAAGACTTTTCCGATGTTTCGCTCTCATCTTAATATCATAATCCCCTCATATAGGATGCCTACACGTATCCCAAAATATTTATCCACTACATTTTGCCCCTTTCTTTCCATCTGGACCAGGGGTACGATGGGAAGAAACACTTCATCTTTCCCCTAACCGCCTCCACGTCTTTTGGTAACCGCCACGTATTCCACCTTCTCTCCTATTTTCACCTTTTACCTTCAAATGTCGGTTCAATTTTCCCTCCTTTTTAATTAAGAGAATAAACTAAATTTCCTCACTTATTTCTCCTTCAACATTCTCTGCAACTTCAACTTTTTCTTTTCTCCGCCATTAAAGCTCTTCTGACATTCATTTCTGACTTCTTCCTTCAATATTTGCTAGATCACCACCGTTATTATAAAGCTAGTCCTCTGCCCATCCTCTCGGATGCACTCATTATAAAAAATCATCATCCTGATCAAGATCAAGATCATCAGTCACCATCAAGATCAAATGGAGGATAAATCATCCTCTAGTCATCCTCGCTCATCCTTAGGCAGAAAGTATGTATCTTTTTCTGATGTAAGTTTTCAAGTTTTTGATTCTTTGTTTCCATCCATTGATCTTTCTCATAAGAATCGTACCAGAGTGAACTGTATTTTTCCTGATCATCACGTATGTTTTGACGGTCATAATTTTTTTGATTGTGAAGTTATCTTTTCCCATTGTAGAAGCCCTGAGAAGAAATGTACCCCTAAAACGGATGAGATGACGGATGAGAAGTTTTGTGCCTTTGTTAAGAGCATATTTACTCTTCAAGCCTATGGTGTATCTTTGTTGGCGGGCCAGCTTGGTCATATGGATCGCGTAAAGTATCTTGAGTTTCCCAATTCGAACCATGCTACCATCATTACCTTGGGCCAGATCGATGCGGGACTTAGGCTTCCTGTCTACAGTCCTTCCAGGCGATTTGCGTATGATGTGCTTTCTCGAGTCGATCCGACTTGAGAACTTGGTCAATACAATGGTAATTGGTATCAACTTATGATGAATGGGAGAGGCGAAGCAATGGTAAATGTACCGACTCTCCTCATTCTACGTATGATCCTGCTGACCCCATAAGTTCACGGTGCAAAGCTTCCTGGATAATTACAGAAATTGCACTCCCTCTTCTGGTGCTTTATCTGGTTTATCTTTCGGGACGGCTCGCCATATCCCTCTTCTCAACAAGGCTGATAAATTGCTACTCGATGAGGATCCCGAGATGGGTCAGACAACCAACAAACATTTGAGGCGCACTAGTGATTATGTCTGGGACAGGATCCCGCTGGTTATCCGTGGGAATTTGCTTTTTGGGAACCGTCCTCCTCCTGAGAGCTTTGCTGGTCATACATATTTTCTTGATTATTATTTAGTCTTCAAAGTCGAGTCGAAAGAGGAGTAAAGATGCTCGAGGTGGGGAAGAAGTTGTTAGGTAAAAAATACCACTATTTAATCTCTTAAGTACATGTACTTTCCCCTATTTGGTCCCTTAACAGAGTCTGAATCGCATCTTTTTTTTATAGAGGGCAAGGTTTGTTGTGGTTGAGGATGATGATGATGATGATAAGCCTGAAGGTGGTCTTATTCCAAGGAGTTCAAGAGGTGCTGTAGGTAGCAGGAAATAATTTGTTGTTGGTGATGATGTAGATGTTGTTGATGGTGAAAAAGATAAAGGTGCTATTGATGGAAAAGTTGATGTAGCTGATAAGGGAAAGGGTGTTATTACTTCTGATCTGGTATTGGTGAAGTTGTTAAATATGTTGGTGGAAGTGGTGATGTTAAAGTTGTTTGTGCTGATAATGTTGATGATGTTGCTGGTGGAAGTATTGGAAAAGGAAAAAGTGTTGTTGTTGTTGGTAAGGAAGTTAATACTGGTGCCGGTTTTAATGGTGTTGTGGATGTAGGGAACAGTCTGGGTGATGCTGATTGTGAGGGAGTGAATCTATGAGAGGCTGGACATGACTTCGTGAAAATGGTTGTTTTTCAACCTTCAACGCTGCCCCAAGATTCGAGTATAGGAAGTGGCATCCCCGAACCTCAATCAAAGCCAGACAAATTGATGCTCAATCTTAATGTTGAGGTGTTTCTTCCTGAGGGAGGTGACTACGACTTTCTGGCGGATGACATGGATGATGGTGAGGAAGAAACTGAATGTGGTGAGGCGACATTGGCTCTCGGGCCTTCTGGTTCATCCACTTTGACCTTCTCGGGAGCTTCCTGCAACTCGATCAGTGCCCTCACTTCTTAATCTTTCGGATCCCTCTCTGAGTCTCTCATGTTGGGTGTTGTCCCTGCTCTTCCTTCTGGTGTCTTTTATGCACTACTAACTCTGGTGAGTTATGCGTTTCGTTTCCTTTTATTGATTTGGAAATTGTTATGTAGTCACCCTCTTTATTGACTTTGTCTGCTGTTGTAGAGCCAAAATGTTCAACTCTGGAGTTGTGCCTTCTATGAGAGCGTGTGCAGCAAGAATCGACTACTGGAGGTTGAGATTCAGAGATTCCAGAGGCAAGGTAATTTCTCCTTCATCCCTTCTACTTGTTGCTCTTGTTATGTTGTAGCTTTTAGGATCCTGAGTAATGGTTGTTATTGGTAGCCACCATTGGACAACTTCAATTGGATGCGCAAGATGAATACTGCAGACCTATGGGGGAAATTAAAGTTTTCAAAAGTTGTGTTCTCAATTTAAGGCAACAGGTTAGCAACAAGGATGAGAAAATAGATCGTCAAGAGTTTGAACTTGAACATATTTATGGGCTCTCCGATAACGGTCTCTTAATGATTAAGCAACTTGAGAGCCGATGTACTACTCTTAGGGATTTGAATCATGACCTTTCTACTGAACGAGAGACTCTTATCCGATGGAAGGAGAATGCCGAATTTTTTTTGAGAAAGAATGAAGCAGCTGCTAATCAACATGCTGAGATGAGCCGACGAATGGACTCAGTTCGGGCAGAACGTGACAATATCCAAGTTGCATATGACAGTCATAAGGTTGTCTTTGAGAACCATATGACGTTATTCCAAGCTGCTAAAAAAGATGATTTTGCCTTGAAATACAGCGAGCTTGACATAACTTTTATCAAAATAGAGAAAACCCTTAACCTTACCCTTCAGTCCTTAGAAGGTGTTTTTGATACTTAGGTGCTCAATTCTATTTCCTGTTTTATTTTCCTCAGCTTAATTTTTCCTCTATGGTGATTTCAACATCTCGAGGGGAGGTGGAGGCTCTGAAGAAGGAGGTGGAGTCCTTGAAGGAGTCTGAGACGAAGCTTCAGCGCTCCGAAGCATCTCTAGGTGCTGACGTGACGAATCTAAAGCAGCTGCTTTCTCGGGCCGGCACGGACAAGGATCAGGCTCTGGCTGATAGAAAGAAAGCCTTCGAGGCGCATGTCGTGGGTATGATACAGGACAAGGTGGAATCCACCTTGAATGATCTGAGAATAAAATCCAAGCCAAGCGCGCTGCTTCTGCCTCTAAGCCTCTGGTCGTTTGTCAGCCAAGAAAAATTAATTCAAGTTCTTACTTCACTAATATAGATTAGAGTATAGTAATAAGAACAAGTTCGTTCCCACAAAGAGGAAGGTGATTGTTAATTACTTTTGATTACTTATGTAAACATAGGAGGTTTTGGTTGTGATTATAACTAAATTATACAAAAGCAAAAAGATTAAAACGAATATCAGAGATAAAGAACATTGGTTAGAGAGTTCATCTTCCATCTTCCAACATGTTATCAACCAAATCATACTCAACATTCATGCACTCCCAATATCAAAAATCCTAAAGCATGCTATCGCAGGCTTACTCCGGCAAAACTCCTATTATCATCAAAGACGCAAGATCCACTCTTTGAATCCTTTTCAACGAATAACTTGGCACAAGATCCACTCAAGTTTAACCCAATGAAAGCAATGGTATTTGTGAGTTGAGGTTATTCTAAGCAATCTGGCGCAAGAGCCACTCGGATTTAACCTAGGTCACGCTTCTACACATAATTGCATGGCAACATCCCATCGTTAACAACTCTGTTATACTACTTGTAACAAGGGTCTTTCGACAATTCCGGATCTCAAACCCTAGTTTAGCTATAGATGTCAATGCATGCTCATCTAATTTGCAACTTAAACAAACAAGCAATCCATCATACAAGGCGTTATAAACGGTAGAACATAAACGATATTGAAGAGAGTATGAACATATGAGAATGAATACTTCAATTAAAATCTCACCCAAAATCCCCAGATTTACGGTTGGGTCCGAGCCAATAAACCCAACCGTAATTCTTCCTGGACACTTTTTTGTATTTCATTGTTTTGATCATTACTCCCTCATCCGATGTCTGATTGACCTCATTCTTTTTGGGTTGACTTCGTATGTCAATTATCTATAAGATGGAAATGACAAAATCTTCATATCTCTTCAACTAATTTTACGGTTGGGTTTGAGAGTCTAGACCCAACTGTAAATCTTCCTGGAATTTGCCTTCAAAACCAACTTCTTTTACGGTTGCCAACCGTAAATCTTCCTGGAACTCTTGTTTCAAAGTTGTGTTTCCATCTTTTAACCTCTTCTTTGGTTGAATACACTTCAGAACTCCTAAGAAACTCATAAACAAACAAAATCAAAGCATAATGATATGAAAACTAACAAGAAATCAATGAATTAGAGTATCCAAATAGTGTAAATAATGCACCTATCAAATTCCCCCACACTTGCCTTTTGCTAGTCCTCGAGCAAACTACAAATCTAAACTAACCTACACTACAACAACTCCATTTCGTTGAGGATACTATTACACTTAACATGTGTAACTAGCCTTTAAACCCCTAGGTGTCCCTAGTGGACGAGTTATAGTCTCGTGAGGGTTTACAAGAGGTATACCCACAAACCTAATTTCCAACTTCAAAACATTCAAGAGCACATGCATCCAAAGAGCTACGAAGGCATAAAGTTTCTGCACACTAACAATAAGAAGTTAGAAGTATAAAGAACATTATTCTCATGCTTAACCCTTGAGTTAGGCCAGGTTAGAGAGTGACCGAATGTTTCAGCCTCGCTAACAAGATTTTATGAATTTGACACTCAAAAGACACACTTTATGGTTCCTACATGTGTGCATGCAGGATTGAAAATAGAAATCCTATACAAGTTGAATGGTAGGAAGGAAAGGTAACCTTCCGAATCATATGAAGATGTTATCCCATAGAACGTAGGACGAAAAAGAACCCCTTTTTGTTTTTCTAGTGACCTCTAATAAATGAAATCAACCACTATGCGAGGATAGGAATGCTTACTTACTTTCTCACCCGTTCGGCAATCAGCACCACTCTCACAGCATCCAATAGAAACTTCTTCGGTCTTCAACTGTTGATGATGAACTCTTGAACTTCGTAGAACCTTGACACTTTGTAACTTTTTTCCTCAATTTCTTGTTGTTAGAAACTTCTCTTTAGATTTCTTCTTCCCCACGGCCTTATTGAATGCATACAAAAACAAATATACACTAAAGAAATGATAAGTTCTTTTTTTTAATGAAGATACAAACTGAAAAATAAATGATGAAACTACTATGGTCGTGGGATAGAGACTTTACCACTTGATTCTTCACAACTTGTATTGCCTTGATATCATGAACTTCACTAACTCACATCTTTTGATTTCTTTTTCTTTTGTATATAAGTCTTCAACATGTATATATAATTCTGCTAATGTATAGTTGCTTTACTTGAATATGAAATTTGCTCTTTCCTGAACAGTTGCTTTTAAACCTTGACTGTCTTCAACTTTCGCGCAAATTTTTGATGTTCCGCTTGTTGATGATGATATGTTTCTGTGGACCTGTTGTTGTCGAGAGAATGGTGCCAACTGCAAACAAGACTACAAGATAGAGTTAGCAATTCTGATGCACCCTCATGATTGATAGAAATAGCACTCAAGAGATCAAAAAGTAGTGCTGAAATTGGTGCGAGGTTAGGTAGCTCATCATTCTACCCGAAATTTGCGCAGATGAAACACTCTAAACGGACAATTGAAGGTTTGGTGCCTCAGTCATGGGTATTGAATGATCAACAACTCTAATATTGTATTCTCTACCGGCAGTTTAAGTCCATTTTTGTCAGCTCTAGCCTCTCAACAACTAAGCAATCTGAATATAGTTCTCTAATAGTTCTAAGTTCAGTTGTTTCGGTTAGAACTCCGTATGTAAACGTAGATAGAAGTATACTAAGTGACTCTAAAATCTCTAAAAGTTGAAGGTTTTCATGCAAATATGTACAAAAGTTTTAAAATTCTACCTAAAAACTATAAATGCTTAATTACTCCCCCACACTTAAACTTTACATTGTCCTCAATGTAAATTGATTCCTCCACTGTAAAATCAAGATGGGAAACCCTATCATGATATGAAGAACTAATAAAAAACAAAAGATAAAGATAGAAATACAAAACCAATAGGTTGCCTCCCATTTAGCGCTTAGTTTAACGTCTTCAGCCCGACTTGGCATTCCTTGCTACTCCTCCAGAGGGAGTGCATCTACTAAATCGATCTCAACACTCTCAGGTTCAAACGGCTCATAATAGGGCTTCAAGCGATGCCCATTCACTTTAAGCTCCTTCCCTGTTAAGAAGCTATGAATCTCCACTGCGCCATGAGTAAAAACGCTAGACACAACAAAGGGTCCTGTCCAACGAGACTTCAATTTTCCAGGAAATAAATGAAGGCGAGAGTTAAACAAGAGAACTTTCTGTCCAACAGTGAACTGTTTTCTAGAAATCCTACTATCATGAAAAGCCTTTGTTTTCTCCTTGTAGATTCGCGAATTTTCATATGCATCATTACGAATTTCTTCCAGTTCACTCAATTGAAGCTTCCTTTGTTTACTAGCCCCATCCATTTCCATGTTGCACTGTTGAATAGCCCAAAAATCCGTATGCTCGATTTCAACAGGGAGATGACAAGGTTTACCGTACACAAGTCTATATGGGGACATCCCAATATGAGTCTTGTATGATGTTCAGTATGCCCATAATGCATCATTGAGACGTAAACTTCAATCCTTCCTTGATGGATTCACTGTTTTCTCTAGGATGGAATTCACCTCTCGATTAGAGACTTCTGCTTGGTCGTTTGTTTGTGGATGATATGTTGTAGCAATCTTGTGGATCTTGGAGTTCCAAGCCTTGCAAAAATATGTTCTTTAAAAAAATATGTAACCACTTTAGAATCATTAGTAGAGGTGGCTTTAGCTTCCACCCATTTCGAGACATAATCAACAACGAGTAAGATGTAGAATTTACCAAAAGAATTAACAAAAGGACCCATAAAATCAATTCCCCATACATCAAAAATTTCAACAAAAAGAATAAACTTTTGTGGCATTTGATTTCGAGCACCTAGATTGCCCGTTCTTTGACACCTATCACAAGTTGTGCAAAATACATACGCATCTTTAAATAAAGTGGGCCAATAGAACCCACTTTCAAGTACCTTCAAAGCAGTTCTCTTTGCCCCAAAGTGTCCTCCACAAGCATATGAATGGCAAAAAGACAAGATAGAGTTGTATTCAGATTCGGGTACGCACCTTCATATAATTTGGTCTGAACAATGTTTCCAAAGGTATGGATCATCCCATATATATTGATTTGCTATATTTTTAAGTTTGTCTCTCTCAGCACGAGACAAATTTCTTGGGATTTGTTTAGAAACTAAATAATTCATAATATCCGCATACCATGGTTCTGAAACTGTAACTAAGAAGAGTTGCTCATCTGGGAAGCTTTCACATAACGGGATAGCTTCTTTGTCTACAGCAAGACGACTCAAGTGATCCGCAACGGTATTCTCAATTCCTTTCTTGTCTTTAATTTCGAGATCAAACTCTTGTAGGAGTAGTATCCATCGAATGAGACTTGGTTTTGCCTCCTTCTTTATAAGTAAGTACCTAAGTGTTGCATGATCAGAAAACACAACAACTTTCGTACCAAGTAAATAAGAAAGAAATTTCTCCAATGCAAAAACGATTACTAACAACTCCTTTTCCGTGGTCGTGTAGTTTTTTTGAGCCTCATTCAATGTTCTGGAAGCATAATAAATGGCATGAAGTAGTTTCCCAGTACGCTGGCCTAAAACTGCACCGACCGCATAGTCACTGGCATCACACATTAACTCAAATGGCTTGCTCCAATCCAGTGGTTTAATGATAGGGGTTGTTATAAAAAGTTATTTCAAACGATTGAATGCCGCCAAAAACTTCTCATCAAAGTTAAAAACCACGTCCTTTTGTAATAATTGGCATAATGGTGATTCAACCTTGGAAAAATCTTTGATAAACCGGCGATAAAATCCTGCATGACCAAGAAAAGCACGAATCTCCCTCACCGTAGTGGGAGGGGTAAGAGAACGAATAAGATCGATCTTAGCTTTATCGACTTCCAATCCTTTAAAAGATATAATATGGCCTAAAACAATGCCATGAGTTACCATAAAATGGCACTTCTCCCAATTTAGCACAAGATTAGTTTTAACACACCTTTTAAGAATCAATGTAAGGTTATCCAAGCACAAGTCTAATGAATCACCATACACACTGAAATCATCCATAAAAACTTCGATAATGTTTTCAACGTAATCCGAAAAGATGTTTACCATACACCTTTGGAAGGTAGCGGGTGCATTACACAAACCAAAAGGCATCCTCCTGTATGCAAATGTTCCAAAAGGACAAGTAAAACTGGTCTTCTCTTGATCCTCAGGTGCTATAGAAATTTGATTATAACCTGAATAACCATCAAGAAAACAGTAATACAAGTGTCCTGACAATCTTTCCAACATCTGACCCATAAAAGGTAAATGAAAGTGATCTTTTCTAGTGGTTGCATTAAGCTTTCGATAATCAATACAAACTCTCCAACCGGTTTGCACTCGAGTTGGGACAAGTTCATTGTCTTTATTCTGCACCACTGTAACGCCTGACTTCTCTGGTACAACTTGTACCGGGCTCACCCACTTGTTATCATAAATGGGGTAGATAACTCCCACATCTAATAACTTAAGTATCTCTTTCTTTAATACTTCCATCATTGGAGGATTCAAACGACGTTGAGCTTCCTTTGTAGGCTTTGTTCCCTCCTCAAGTAGTATTTTATGCATACACGTAAAAGGGCTTATTCCCTTGATATCAGCAATTGTCCATCCTATGGCCGGTTTATACTTCTTCAACACCCGAAGAAGTCTTTGTTCCTGCAATTCAGTTAGTTCTTTAGAAACTATTACCGGAAACTCCTCATTATCACCCAAATACATGTATTTTAGGTGATCAGGAAGAGGCTTAAATTCTAGTCTAGGAGCCTGCAAGACAGAGGACAACAATTTTTCATTAGTGCATGGTAAAGAGATAAATGAAATATCATGAATTGGTAGGCATTGTTGTAATGAATTGAGTTCACAAATAGCTTCCTCAAATTCATCCCCTAATTTAAGCTCGGTTCTTGGATCTGTAAGATTTTTAAAACCCACACTTCTCGTGATAATAGCCTCAAGTGGATCATTACTCCCCAAATCAAATATCTGTTGAGCTAAAGAGTAAATAACATCAATAGAGAAACAAGAATGGACGTCACTAGGATATCGCATCGCCTCATAAATGTTGAAACGTATTATTTCTCCATCGAATTCCATTGTCAATGTTCCACTATAAACGTCAATTTTTGTTCTCGATGTTCGCATGAATGGACGTCTCAGTAACGGTATAGACGAATCAGTTGATCCATCTGTCATCTCCAGTACACAGAAATCTGCTGGAAAAACTAGATGATTAACCCGCACAAGCACATCTTCAACAGTACCTCTAGGGTATACATTAGAACGGTCAGCTAGTTGTAAAACAATTCCAGTTTCTTTCAACGGTCCTAAATTAAGAGATTCATATATAGATGCAGGCATAACATTTATTGATGCTCCTAAATCAAGCATAGCCTTATTAAACGTCGTGTTACCAATAACAATAGGAATATCAAAACTACCGGGATCTTTACATTTGAGTGAGAGTTTCTTTTACAAGATAGCCGAAGAATTCTCCCCCACTCTCATTACATCATTACCAGTTAATCTTTGTTTATTGGTGCACAAGTCTTTCAGAATTCTCGCATATTTGGGGACATTTTTAATCGCATCTATGAGTGGAATATTCACATGAATCTTCTTGAAAATGTCTAAGATATCCTTATCTTGTTCCGCCTTTTTCGAGTTAGCAAACCTGCGAGGAAAAGGTAAATGAGGAACATAAGTAGAAACAGGAGGTTTAGAGTTTTCTTTAGGTACCTCATCGGTTTGGGAAGAGTCAGTAATCTCTTTTTCTAAAACCGGCCCCTTACGGTCTTTGTTTTTCTCAGCTTCCTATGGTTGCACAGTTTGTGTACCACTTCTCAATGTCATGGCGTTGACATTTTCTCTTGGATTGATAGGTTGAGAAGGGAGTTTCCCACTATTCTGTGTCTTCAGATGATTTAGTCTACCGGCCATAGTGCTCATCTGAGTTTGTAGCTCTTTTATCGCATTATCAGTTGTCTGCTGATTTTTCTGCATCAACGTCGTCATATTCTTCATCATGGAGAGCATCTCCGATGATTCTGAATTTTGAGCTTGTTGTGGAGGTTGTACTTGCTGTTGGAATCCATTTGGGCGATTGAAAATCGTCCCTAGAGCTACAGCTTGCTTGTTCGCATAGCTGAAATTTGGATGATCTCTCCATCCTGGATTATAAGTGTTGGAATAAGGATCATACTGTTGTCTCTGTTGAGTTGGGAATACTGCATTCACCTGTTCGGCTTCTTCTTCATAAGATGGGATGATCACTGATGTCATTCGTTGCATCATCTTCTCCATATTACCAATTTTATGCTCTAAGTGAGGTGAAGAAGTAACCTCATTAGCCCTATTGACGAGTAGTTCTGACCCACGACTTGAGAATTGTTGAGAGTTTGCTGCCATGTTCTCAATTAACTCTCTAGCTTGAGCTACTGTTTTATTCATTAATGCACCACCACCTGCAGCGTCGAGAAGATTTATGTCACTTGCTTGAAGACCATCATAGAAATACTGGATGATCAATACATCAATGAATTGATGATGTGAGCGGCTAGCGACCAATGTCTTGTAACGTTCCCAACCATCATACAATGTCTCTCCTGCCATCTGCTTAATGCCACAAATCTCTTTACGAATCTAAGTTGCCTTTGATGCAGGGAAGTATCTTTCTAAAAAGAGTTTCTTCAGACCATTCCAAGTTGTGACACTACCAGAAGGTAAATTGTATAACCATTCCTTAGCAGTATCCATCAGGGAGAATGGAAAAGCTCTTAACATGACTCCATCAACATTAGTCTCTGCTGGTAGCATGGCCATGATTATGTTATGGAAATCCATCAAATGTTTATTTGGATCTTCATTAGTCATCCCATGAAACTTTGGAAGTTCTCGAATCAACCCTGGCTTGATCTCAAATGTAGATGTCGTCTGAATACACCATTATTGCGTATCCAACTTGTGAGACGCTAAGTCTTTGAGTGTATGATTTGTGTCACCCATTGTTTCTTGTTCTTCCTCTACGTCAGAATCTGCGAAACTCACTTGACGATATACTTGGAGGAACTTGACTGCTCACTGCTCGAACGAATTCTTTTAGTAAAGTGCCTGATCGAAGTCGTATACCAATTGGACTTGGTCTACCCTCTCTAAGCATTCACGAAAGAAATAGTACCTGAATTTTTTTTTCTTAAAACTAAATTAAAAACTAGAAATAAGAAATCAAAAACAAAATAACAATCTGTTATGCCTCCCCGGCAGCGGCACCAAAATTTGGTCGGTTGTCAGCCAAGCAAAATTAATTCAAGTTCTTACTTCACTAATATAGATTAGAGTATAGTAATAAGAACAAGTTCGTTCCCACAGAGAGGCAGGTGATTGTTAATTACTTTCGATTACTTATGTAAACAGGGGGTTTTGGTTGTGATTATAACTAAATTATACTAAAGAAAAAAGATAAAAACGAATATTAGAGATAAAGAACATTGGTTAGAGAGTTCATCTTCCATCTTCCAACATGTTATCAACCAAATCATACTCAACATTCATGCACTCTCAATATCAATAACCCTAAAGCATCTTATCGCAGGCTTACTCCGGCAAAACTCCTATTATCATCAAAGGCGCAAGAGCCACTCTTTGAATCCTTTTCAACGAATAACTTGGCGCAAGAGCCGCTCAAGTTTAACCCAATGAAAGCAATGGTATTTGTGATTTGAGGTTATTTTAAGCAATCCGGCGCAAGAGCCACTCGGATTTAACCTAGGTCACGCTTTTATACATAATTGCATGGCAACATCCCGTCGTTAACAACTATGTTATACTACTTGTAAAAAGGGTCTTTTGACAATTCCGGATCTCAAACCCTAGTTTAGCTATAGATGTCAATGCATGCTCATCTAATTTGCAACTTAAACAAACAAGCAATCCATCATACAAGGCGTTATAAACGGTAGAACATAAGCGATATTGAAGAGAGTATGAACATATGAGAATGAATACTTCAATTAATAAACATGTTTTCCAACTTAGAACTACATCTCTAACCAATAAGAAAAGTTAGTTCATTATGGATTTCTCAAAATCCATGGAAAATAATCAAGAAAACAAGTAAAGCAAACCCTAGTTATCGTGATGATCAATTGCAACTCCCAACCCTAGATTCTTGTTCTTCTTGTGTTTTCAAGTGAAAAAGGTATTTTCTTAATGTCTTGGATGTCTCATTATATAGTATCCACGAAATCTCGGTTTAGAATCCTCCCGGGACCATGTTTTCCATTTTTTAAAAGCCCACACATGTGCAAAACTCCCCAGTTAAGGTTAGGTTCGAGCCAATAAACCCAACCGATTTTCTGACACAAAAATCTCAGCCAAAATCCCCAGATTTACGGTTGGGTCCGAGTCAATAAAACCAACCGATTTTCTGACATACAAATCTCACCCAAAATCCCCAAATTTACGGTTGGGCCCGAGCCAATAAACCCAACCGTAATTCTTCCTGGACACTTTTTTGTATTTCACTGTTTTGATCATTACTCCCTCATCTGATGTCTGATTGACCTCATTCTTTTTGGGTTGAATTCGTCTTTCAATTCTATATAAGATGGAAATGACAAAATATTCATATCTATTCAACTAATTTTACGGTTGGGTTTGAGAGTCTAGACCTAACTGTAAATCTTCCTGGAATTTTCCTTCAAAACCAACTTCTTTTACGGTTGCCAACCGTAAATCTTCCTGGAACTCTTGTTTCAAAGTTGTGTTTCCATACTTTAACCTCTTCTTTGGTTCAATACACTTCATAACTCCTAAGAAACTCATAAACAAATAAATCAAAGCATAATGATATGAAAACTAACAAGAAATCAATGAATTAGAATATCCAAATAGTGCAAATAATGCACCTATCAGCCTTCTACCTCTTGATGTTGATCTGCTACTGTTGGTTTTTTTTTTGTTTGGTTTTTTCTTCTTTTCCGAAACAATATTTTTTGGGGTGTTGTGTCAGCACTTTAAACACTTGTTATTTTTGGGGTGATGTGTCACCATTATGACCTCATTAGTTGAGGTTTCCTTGCGACACTTTCATTTTTATTCTCTGGTTGTTTAATTTTATCCTGACTTAGCTTTCGCTTCTTCATTATGCATTTCCTATATCCATCATGATTCTGCCAAATTCACATAATAACTTAGTTAATCCATGTATTCAATATCCATAACAGGAAAGATCATCGGGACCAATGCCATATCCCGATTTGGATATCTCATCATCACTAATCCCTAGTGATGGGGATGTGTTAAGTCCACTAACTATCTTAGCCTAGGGTCCAGATTACATTGAGACTTACAAATTTCCCAATTCGAATAATTTGTTGTTGCTTGGATGGATCCATCTCTCTTTCGATTGACCACCTAGGACAATCTTATGGGACCACCTGTGTTAGTCTTTGAATGGCCCCTTTGATTCTGGACCCGTAATCCAGAACCCTCAAGTTACCTCAGGGGGAAATCGTGTCTTTCCCCGAGTGTGAATGACCCATTTAGTATCATGAGGTTACCATAATTAGTCTCTGGGTAACCCCTTCGACTCTGGACCTACCAGAGTCCTCAGATCACCTCAGGGGAGAATCGTGTCTTGCCCCGAGTACGAATGATCCATTGTGTATCATATTTTACCTCTTAAGGATAGTATTGCTTTAGATGTTTTATGTTTCATGGATGCTCCATCTCTTTTCCATCGGGCTTGAGTATATTGTAAGTGCCTTCGCCTACCTTAGATAATATTATGTATGGACCTCCCCATTTGGGTGCTAGCTTCCCTCTTTCTTTCTCTCTTTCGTAGTAGGGGATCTCTCTGAGTAATAGCTGTCCTGGATTGAATTCTCAAGGACGAACCTTCTTTTTATACTCTATTTGCATCCTTCTCTGGTAATTCTCCATCTTCTGGAGTGCAATTTCTCGGGCCTCCTCCAGATTATCAAGTTTGGCGAGTATCAGATATGACGTGAGGTCCTTCATCCATGCTTCTGATTTGGTGTTAGGGATCATTATCTAGGTGGGTAGGATCGCTTCAGTACCATACGCAAGCATGAAGGGTGATAACCGTGTATCTTCTCTCTTTGTGGTTCGATATGCCCATAGAACATTACGCAAATGCTCACACCAATCCCCATAGTGACCATCCAACTTCTTCTTCAAGTTATCAACTATGGTTTTGTTAGTGATTTCTGCATGGCCATTGCTCTATGGGTATATGGGTGTAGATTTGCTCTTCCTGATTATGTAAATGCTGAACAACAGGTCTATGTTTGTTCCCTGCAGATGTTTCCCATTATCTAACACTATTACAATAGGTATCCTTAATCGACAAATGATGTTCTCGAACACGAACTTGAAGACATCCTTTTCACCCGTTTGGTAAAGTAGTCTGTAGCCACGATAAGATATTTTCTTTGGAACGTCCCTTCGTAAAGTGGTCCTAGAATGTCTATTCCCAATTTTAAAAATGGTGATGGGCTTAACACCGAGTTTAAAGATATGGATGGTGCATGAATCTTCTTTCCAAATATTTGACACTCTTCATAGACTTTTGCAATATACTTTGCATCTTCATGATATGGCCAAAAGTAACCCATGGTTTTCTCTCTTTGAGCTAGGTTCTTCCCTGAACTATGATTGCTAACATCTCCATAGTGTAATTCTAACAGGATCTGGTGCCCCTGCTCCTTTCCTAGGCATTTAAGCAACGGTCCCAAATAGGATTGCATATATAAGATCCCGTCCCGTAGCTGATAATTAGCTCCCCTGCTCTTGATTTTGTTTGCTTGAATAGTGCTCGCGGGTAGCTCTCCATATTCGAGGTATCGGTGGATAGGCTCTCTCCAGTCACCCGATTTGTAGGGTCCCGAACCGATTGCGGTTATCCTCTCCCTGTCATCTTCCGCCTCGGCTATTGATGGAGTGAGGACTCTCTCGACTCGAATTGCTTCCACCATTGGATCTTTAGAAACAACCAAGACTTTGGATTCCACTACTACCCATGATTGAATGATACTCTAAAGATTTCAAAACTCTAGTCACCTTTTAAGTCCTTTATATCTTAATTCACTAATAATCAGTCATGTTCTCAAATATTATTTATACCCATTAAGCATAGATTATCAATTGATTTAACAAAGTATAACCTATCAAATTGAATCACAAATAATTAGGAAAATCATGTAATGGAATTAAAACTCTGCAAAACAGTGATTGAGTGAATCAATAATAAAATTAGAGTAAAGAAAATAATTTAAGGATACTACCCATCAATCATGCGTAAGTGGCTTCCTCCATTGCCTTGCTTAAGTGAGAATTAGCTCATCGTGGTAAACAACATCTCAAAATATTTATTCATGGCTCAAAAATTGCTTACAAAGATGAAAAGGAGAGAAAATTATAAAACAACGGGTTTGCAACGGTGTATGGATGTTACAGACTCGTTGTTACAAATCAAGTGTTGCAAACTAAAGATAAACGTCGCAAAGATTAAACTTTTAGCAACAGATTCTTCAACCTTTTGGCCACGATTTCTTCAACCTTTTTGTAACGATTTCTTCATCTTCTTCTTCTACCGCAGCAGATTTTTCTGGGTGATTTTTTCTCTTCTGTAGCAGAGCCCAACCTCTCTTTTTGATTCTATTCGACCCCTATTTACACTAAGACATCAAACCACTCGAAATAACTCTCCAAATCCTCAATATAATTCTCGCAGATCCTTTCTTAAAATAAAATATTATCGGGCAAATATTCTTCTCGCTGTTACCAACTCGATCTTTGATTTCTTTCTCCTTTGAACATATATCGATTGTGTTGTTTCCTTATCAAGATCGTGGACATATTTCACTGAATATTTTTTTCGATTCAAGTAAACCCGAGAAATATTGTTTCCCTTTTTCAAACATATCCAATTGTTTTCACGATATTTTGTTGATTATTTTTCAGTTTCCAAAACAGGTATGACTCTTCTTACTAAGGTAACGAAAATTTCTCGCTTCAAATATTTTTCAAATCTCGCACAAAACTTCACAGATCGAGAGAATCACTTTCCCGCCAATATTTCAATTTGAAATCAAAAGAGAGTGGGTGTCTTTAACCAAGTGAGGGTGCCTTTATAACTGGGGTGCCATTATCCAATCCTTGGGTGCCTTTATTAATTTTTTTGGTTCATTTTTTCGAGCCAATTTTTCAAAAGACATATAAAATAACACAATTAGTACATAATCGAGCTCTATCAATATAAAGAATTGAGACGAATCAGACACAAAAATGTGTCTATCAGAACTCGAGTCTGAAAGAATGAACTATCTTTACACCCTTGGGTGTTGTGAACACTATGCCTAGCCCAAATCTATCATCGTTGGATGAGCCGTCTGTAAATACCTCCCATCTCTGGGGGTGACAGCTCTCAAGAAGCCCTGTTGATCCATCGTCTTCTTCTTCCATCCCGGGGATGTCTTCTACTTCTTATTCTTCTTCCTCGAAGGGGAAGTCCGCCAGAAAATCAGTTATGACCTAGGACTTAATTGTTGTACGCATCTCATAGAAGATATTGAATTGTTTAATCTGACCCCCCCCCCCCAACTTCGAGATTCATCCTGATCTGGAGGAGTTATATAGAACTGATTCGATGGTGGATTTGGTCAGGATCTGAATTTGGTGTGCTTGAAAGTAAGTCCTTAGCTTCTGTGTTGCATAGATCAGAGCTAGAATCAGCAGTTCAATTTTGGTGTAATTTCTCTCCGCTGGTAGCATGGTATTACTGATGAAGTACACCGGTTTCTCCTATCCTCCTTCGCACATGACTAGTAGAACACTAATGGCGTGAGCAGTGGCCCCAAGTTATATGGTGAGAACTTCTTCTGGATCTGGCCTCTGTAATACTGGCAACTTTGCAAGATGCTCTTTAATATTCTGGAATGCCTCCAAACATTCATCTGTCCATTTGAATTATCCCCTTTTCTCAAGGTGCTAAAGAAGGGTTTGCACTTGTCGGATGATCTTGAAATGAATCGACTCAAAGCTGCCAAACATCCATTTAGCCTCTGAACATCTTTTATTGCAATAGGTGACGACATATCTCGAATGGCGCGAACCTTATCGAGATCTGCTTCAATACTGTTCATTGTGATTATATAGCCTAAGAACTTTCCAGATGTTAGCCAGAACGTACATTTTGCAGGATTAACTTTTATTTTGTACTTGCTCATCTGATCAAAGATTCCCTTTAGGTCCGACACGTGATTTACTTCTGTTTTTCTCTTGACTAGTATATCATCTACATATACCCCAATAGTCTTGTGAATCCAACTTCCAAACATATCTTCCACCAACCTTTGGTACGTCGCTCCTGTATTTTTCATCCCAAATGGCATCTTTGTATAACAACATAGCCTTCTTGGTGTGAAGAATGATGTGTGCTCCTGATCTTCTGGTGTCAATGGAATTTGGTTGTACCCAGAATATCCATCTATGAGGTTCAGCGCCTCGTCACCATTCATCGCATCGACCAGTTGATCTATACTCGGGAGTGGGAAAATGTTCTTCGGACATGCTTCGTTAAGATTATTAAAATCTATACAGATTCGGACCCCACCGTTCTTCTTCGGTACAATTACCATGTTTGAGATCAATACCAGGTACTGCGCATTTCGGATGACTCCAGCTGACTGCATCTTCTTCAATTCAGCTTCCACTGAGGCTTGTATCTCTGGCGCGATTCTCCGCATCTTTTGATGATTGGGTTTGAACTTTGGGTCTATTCTCAGGTAATGACAACAAACTTATGGATCAATCCCATCATTTCCTTCATACTCCATGCGAACACATCAATGTATTCCTTCAACAAAGCTTTCATATTGGTGATCTGCTCCGAATCTCGCAACGATCTTATCTTTACTATTGTTGGCTCTTTCTCCGACCCAATGTTAAGATCCTAGGTTGGTTCCAGAGCCGTGAAGTGTTGTTTGGGTTCCTCGATAGGGGTCGCGGGATGTAATTGATATGTGTCTTGATTCTTGTTTTCTTCTCCAATCCCATGGGTCAGTGCCAACATCACCTCTAACTCTTGAAGGTGTTTTTCTCCTTGGACCCGGTTCTTTTCATTCCTGTTTCTAGCTCTCTTATCCTCATAATGCTGCATGTCTGCTTGGATACAAAATTTTGCATCTTGTGGATCTCCTACCACTTCTGCTACTCCTATTGGGGTTGGGAACCTCAACCGTTGGTGATATGCCGACGCTACTCCCTTAATTCCTGCAATCCTTGGTCTCCCAATTATAGCTTCGTATGGTGAAACTACATCTACTACAAAGAAAGTAGTAATGGTGTCCAGATATTCTCCTCCTGATACTCTCAATGTGACATTACCTTTGGGTTTGGTAACCGACCCGTTAAATCCATAGATGCTATAAGTGGAAGGGATGAGGATGTCATCTGATAGGCCCATTCTTTTGAAAGTGTCATAGAATATGACTTCCACAGAACTTCCATTATCCACCAACATCTTCTTTGCTCCTCATTCCCCAATCATCAACGTAATTACAAAAGGGTCTGCATGAGCTTCTCCATTCAAAGGCACATCTTTTGCAGAGATGGATATTAGTTGCATCATCCATGATTCTATTAGCAGAGTCTTGGCTACATTGTAGATTTATTTTCCCGAGTGGTCTCTCTTGTGATTTCGAGACATGATTCCACTTCCTAGATGAAAACCTTGAGTTGCTGAGTGGAAAATTGTGTTGCAATGGAGGACTAGCGTCTCTTTTAATTCTTACTTGGTGTAGTGGCACTTCTGCTGGTGCAGGTTGATTTCTCACATATTTCTGTAAGAAACCATCTATCGACAATTGTTGGTTGAATTCCCTCTATACTGGTGGTAAGCACAGCAGTTGGGGTGGTATTTACTTCTCTTAAACTGCATTCCTCGTTTCGGGGGATATTTGATGTCCCCTCGTTTCTCCACCCCCTTGAAAACTTCTTCCAGGGGAGCATTCATTGGCACGTACACTTTATCTTTGGATCTAGGCAGTTTTCCTTTTGTGACCCATATCTTTGATGTGTTACCCGGTCATACCGTTCTCCTCTTTTTTATACTCGTCTAGATTCTGTATGCGGAATAACATTTGTAGCCCGAGATGGCTCTTCCACCTTTGTAGTTTCCTGAACTTGAATTTCCTGCCCTCCTCCTTGTATCTCTTCGAGAGAAATGTAATGCTCCTGCAGCTTCCTGATGTCCTTCAGAGTCTGAGGCTTTTTATTGTATA
Source organism: Papaver californicum (assembly GCA_023531435.1). Classification (NCBI taxonomy): domain Eukaryota; kingdom Viridiplantae; phylum Streptophyta; class Magnoliopsida; order Ranunculales; family Papaveraceae; genus Papaver; species Papaver californicum. Next base: position 1,316,408 of record JAJJMC010011550.1, read on the forward strand.
TAGCTACATAGATTGGGTCTTTCTTTCATAAAGTGTTTTCAAACCCCAGAATCTGCTGGTCCACTGGTACCTTTCCAATTTCGGTGCATAGCTTTCTCCACCTTTCTATAAATGACCGAAGCGATTCTTTGAGTCCTCTGGATAAAGTAACAATTTGTTGACCCGAGGCCTGGCTATGTTATTGTACATGTAAGTCTTCAAGAAGATCTCATTCATCTCCTCATAGGTCCCAATTGATCCCTGCGAAAACGAGTAGAACCAAGTCCTTGCCTCTCCATCCAAGATGGCTAGGAAGAACTTGCACATCACCATATCATTATGCCTCCATTGAAGAAGCAACATGCCATACATCTTAATATACTCCAACGTAACGTTCGTTCCATCAAATCTTATCACGAAAGTCGGAAGGGTGCATTTTGGAGGAAACTCCGCCCTTGTCAATCTCCTAGTGAATGGGGTCTTTTCAGCTTCGTCATTACATCTGCCAGCTTGTCATCGTCTCCTTTGCTTACCATTTTGTTGATCATTGCCTCTGGATTCTTTACATTCTCCGACATGCTTTGAGGTCGCCTCCGATTTTCCTGCCTGGGCTCTTCCTCAGAGGTAGAGTCTTCTCGGGCCCCATAATATCTCCGCGGATGTAGTTCCGATTCTGGACTAGGGTGTCCGGGAGAAGCAGGTTCTGGCGTTCTTCTCATGCTTGGTGTTGCTCTATTCGTGCCTCCCGCTGTCGAGTGCGTATTATCACTTGATCCCTCTCCTGGGTACTCCCTTAGTAAGCTTCCATGTCTCATTCCTCTTTCTCGAAGTAGGTTATTCTCTTGTTCTAGCAGTAGATTTCTTCGTTCCAGTACTCTGACCATTTTTTCCTGCTTTTGCTGTTTTGCTAAGATCCTTTTCAGAGTCGCATTTGTACTTTCATGACTAGATGGATTGTCCCTCCTTGGAGGATTGCCTCATTCGAACAGATGTCTTTTCCATAGCATGATCTGGTGCTTCCTTTCTGCTTTTGTCTCATCCGCATCTCTTTGTTCCGCTTCAGCTATCATCCTATGCTCTTCTTCGTGGGCCCTTCTTCGTGCTTGTTCTTCTTCACTATCCGAAGCGGATAATCCATCGGGGGGATATTCTCCTTCTATTGCTGCTTCGCGAGTCTGCACATTGGATGGTCGGACTGGGTAGATCTCCTCTTCCACAGGCGACATCTCGGGCCGGGCTCCTCTCACTAGGATCTGACTTGGGTTGGGTTGCTTTCCTATCCGGAAGTCGTGAGTCCCTCCTGCAGACTCGCTCATGTTGTCGTTCGACTACATAGATGTCGTGTCGGTATTGACGTACTAGCCATCGGATCTCGCTTGTTCCCGATGTTAACCTACATCCAGAAGAGAAACACATAGACTCACTATAACCTACTAAGGGAAATAAATGATATTTTAAAGATTCTTTTGTCGGGTTTCAATCCCCAAATCCGACAACCTATAACCAAAATTTCAGTGTGCATAGGTAGTTACACGTCATATTTCCGCTCTTCTGAAAAAGATTTGTTGTGGTCCAGGTGGTTTTTTGGAAAAGACTGTCATAGCCAAAAATACTAGTTTTTTCTCAGTTAACTTTTAGTGCAAGTCTGCTTTTTCTTTTACTAGGTGAGTGGAGTCTGAACAACTTGTCGGATCCAATGAATGAAATATTTCTTTCGCCGGTATTTTGAATTAGATACAGAAAAACCATATTTTCTAAGATCTTGTTTTTCTTTGATCTCAACTTCTTTTCTTCGTCATTAGAATTTCCGACGAGTTATGTGAAGTTTAGATTATAGTCTCCATAAGTTAGGCTTAGATCACTTGAATGACTTGTGGCTCCAAATGATCTGAACCCTTTCTTTTAGCTTTGGTTTCCTAAACCTCGGGTCATAAAGGTTTCCACCATTACTCGTTAAACAATGTAGTGAAATCTTTTTAGGGTTTTTAACAGAAAAGGATAAAAGACAAACTAATGGCTTAAAAAGTGGGAAACTGGTTTGTAATAACCCTTTTACCTCTTATGAGGAGTATTCTTAAGTTTTTAACCACAAAAAATAGGAAAAACCCAAATACTTTTCAAATCCTCAATGCTACAGAACTCAGATATACTTTAGCCTCTAACAGAGTGTCATAGACATACTGGAGCTTGTAAATCTATAACTTTCGTTGTTTTTAAAACATGGGTAACTCTTATGTAAATATTTTAGCTTCTACAAAGGTCAATGACACTTTGGAGCTTAAAAGTCCCCTAAGGTTACTTGAATAATCTTCAACGGGAGTCTTTTAGCTTCTACAAAAGTCAGTGACACTTCGGAGCTTATAGATCTCGCCGTTTTATGAAGTATTTCACCATAAAAATACTCAACCAGATGTTAAACATTCCTTGTTTCTAGCGGCAAAATGTAGTTGTGTAAAATCTAACTACCCTTATCTAACCATTCATTCTCAAGTAAGAAGATAAACAAGTAAGCCTAAGAACATAATAATAGTAATCACACAAAGGATATACGTGGTTCAGTATGATTACCTACGTCCACGGGGGTAAAATGATTGATATTATTTGAAAGAGATTGAACTTACAAAGGAGTAAACTCAATCTCACAGTGAACTCTCAAAGTTAATCTCTCTCTCTCACACTTGTTACGGCTTTCTCTCCAAAACATATCACTTGTCTTCTCTCTTAACTTAGCTTGGTATTTATAGACAAAGGTATCATACAACCAAACTTCATAATTGGATACTTGTATCTGAGTTGGTGTAGTTTGTTATGGAGTATGTTTTGAATCTCTTGATGTCATGCCCCGAGTCTTCTATGTTTCTCTCGATATGTTAGTCTTCATCTTCAACTTGTTCTGGACACGACCCGAGATGATGGTGGCTTCTTGTTCTTTCTTTGATCACGACCCGAAGAGTGTACGTCGACTCTTGTCAGGTGCATTAAATGCTTCTGATCATATCACGCGTACTCTGTAAGCTCATTTAATGCACTGTCTCCCCTTTCAACGCGTCCGTTGATTTTTCTTTTACTTTCCACGCGTCCTAATTGCAGATTATGATAGATATCTCTTTTACCATGTAAGACCAAGAAGACTTTTTCTATGTTTTGCTCTCATCATCTAGTATGCCTACACATGTCCCTAGATATTGACCGTTAAATATACTAAACAAAGAGACGAAGAAAACAAAAATGTTTTGTCTTTGATCGAGTCTATTCAATGTTATCTGTATTTGTTAGTTTATAGTTGTGTCATATTCAGTTCAATAACAAAGAACCAACGACAAAAGTATGACTCAAAAGTCAAAAACCCAAAATAAAAATACATACCAGCCAAATTGTTGATGGTCACGGTCTTATTACCACAATGACTGAATTCCTCTTTCACTGACGATCGACCCCAGACGCAGCACGGAGACTTTCCTGAGGCCAGTATGTATGCCCATGCTTCTCGGTGAGCTAAGAATGGTACTGTTAAATCCATTGGAATATCCAGTGTATCCCTCAATGCCGTAGAACCAAATAAATCTAAGAAGGGTCTCATATCTTGGTCTCTTGTCAGGATTCAACGAGCACATCTAAAGCACAAACACTTTACTAGGGCCTGGACTTTTGATAGTATTTAACAATCAATCTCGCAAGTACACACACTGCATTAGAACCTGGTCTCTTATCAGTAGGATTTTGCAAGTAATTTTGAAAACACAAGCACTCTGTTAGGACCAATGTGTTCACGTCCACCGTGTTCATTTGTCATGTTTGCATTCAGATGATGCGCCTAGCTATCTAAGAGTACCAGTGAAATCAATAGGAGGACCGGTGAAATCTGTAGGAGGAGCCATTTTATCTTTCAACTTCATGGACTCTAAATAAAGCTTTGAGATCTTTCCTGACACACGCCTCATGTCCGGCCTCTTATCAGGATCATCATGTACACATTCTAACGCAACACCAGTCAACTTCTCCGCTATTTCGACAGGAAATGAATCCTTCAATCTTCTATCAATCCATCTCCTAATCCTCTCAAAATCCTGAGATTCAGCTGCTTCCCTAGCTGTTTCAATCACTGAAACATTTCTATACTGCCCATTTTCTTTATCAAATATAACTCTCATTGGTTCTTCACCTGACAATAGCTCTAAAATCACTACCCCAAATGCATAAACATCTGATTTTTGTGTTGCTATTCCATTTACTATATACTCTGGTGACATATAACCTTTAGTCCCTGAAAACTTCACACTGTTCGATCTTCTCGGTGTTTGATTCTGTCGCCCAAATTCTTCTCCTATTTCAAACCTTGTGAGCATTTCCTGGGTTTCATTGATCTCTCCGCAGAGTTCCGACGTTCCAAAATGACATATTTTCGCGTTAAACAAAGGTTCCTTAACAATTACACTACTACTTTTGATATGATTATGCACCAAAGACAAATTCAACCCAGAGAAATGATGAATGTACTCAATTCCTTGAGCAACATGAACAGCTATCTGCATTCTAGACGTCCATGAAGACAATACAGTAAACTCTGGATTTCGACCGTTCCGGCGAAGACAGTCTCTTAAATTACCACCACCATTAACAAAATCATACACTAGATAAATATAATCACCAGAAACTGAAGCACCTAATAACTTAATCAAACTAATATGATGACTCTTACATATCGCCGTTAATCGTTTACGGAGTTTCGATGAATCAATCGAACGATGGAATTTACGTTGGAATATAATTACATCTTTACCTCGTATTAAACATTTCCAAGACGATGAAGACGACGAGGATGAGAATTGTTTAGATAAGAAATTGTTTGTTGCTGAACGAATTTCTGAGAAATCATAGATGTACGAGTCTTCTGGTAATGAATCTCTCAGACTTCTTAAAGAAGAACGTGAAGTTCTTGATTCTGAAGATGCTGTATTGGTTGTACTACGAGTGAAATTGTCATTAGAGATTTCATAACTAGAACTTGATGGATTTGAGTTTGGAAAAGATCGAGTTTTCTCATAGGATCTTCTTGATGAAATTGAAATTGGCTTTATTACATTAGTATTCCTTTTTGATTTGCACATGTAGAAAGAATTATGGCTTGAGAATTTGAAGAAGAGAGAAGAAAGAGAATAATATGATTTGTTTTAGAGATATTCTTTGATAAACAATTTAGAAGCCTTGGAGAAATCTTTTTTTTTTCTTTTTTTTTTAAATACTGTGGAGTTGTACTGTGAGAAAGAAAACCCAAAATGATCCAATTCAACGAAGAGAAGGTCGAGTCTCACTGTAGGAATCTTTGTTTGCTTTTGACTAGTTGTGAGATTGTATAAGAAGCCTGATATAGGGACTCTCACATTAATAGAGGGGCTCCTAGTTGAGCCAAGGTGACCCAAT
>JAJJMC010011550.1:1349447-1386448 GCA_023531435.1 Papaver californicum
TTACTACCGATTGTAGATGTTGCCCCAAATTCAAAATTGAAAAATTTATAAAACTTCCAAAATTATCATATTCATAATCAGTAGTCTAAGAAAATGTATTTACTACCGATTGTAGATGTTGCTCCAAATTTAAAATTGAAAATTTTATAAAATTTCCAAAATTTGCATACTCCGTAATCGGTAGTCTAAGAAAATGTATTTACTACCGATTGTAGATGTTGCCCCAAATTCAAAATTGAAAAATTTATAAAACTTCCAAAATTTGCATACTCCATAATCAGTAATCTAAGAAATGTATTTACTACTGATTGTAGATGTTGCCCCAAATTCAAAATTGAAAATTTTGTAAAATTTCCAAAATTATCATATTCATAATCGGTAGATTAAGAAAATGTATTTACTACCGATTGTAGATGTTGCCCCAAATTCAAAATTGAAAATTTTATAAAATTTCCAAAATTTGCATACTCCATAATCAGTAGTCTAAGAAAATGTATTTACTGTCGATTATAATGTAAAATGTGTCCAGAAACCAAGCAGTTCCATCAGCAAGTGTAATCGATAGATAATTATCACCCGATTTAGGATCAGCAGGTGTAATCGGTAGATAATTATCATCCGATTGTGGATCAACAAGCTTAATCGGTAGGTGATGCATATCACTTATCTACCCATAGTAATGTAAAATTTCAACAAAGTTACTTATGAAGTATGAGTCTCTTGCAAATAAATCGATAATTCACAAAAATAACCTAAAATCCATTAATCATCCATAAAGTAAACCATGCATTAACATTAAACATAATATTATAACTTATAATCCAAAAAAACCCTTAAAAAATAGGTTGACTTTAGTATGAAAATGATGTTAGAACTTATAATCTGAAACAAGTTTCTTGATATTCAATTGAAAATGATGTTCTCTAACAAGACAACCACAATCTAATTTCTAGATTTTTTGGGTTTAGTACGAGCACCAGGGAAATTTTCTTCAGCACCAAGGACATTTGTTTCACCATCAGCACTCGATGAACCACGAGATCTTTTACTGGGCTTTGTTGCTGGCCTTTTAGGCTTATTCGAAGCTTTCTCCCTAAAATTACTTGCATAAGCTTCATTATCAATGTTATTCATTAGGTCTTTATGCTCTTTCAGCTTCTCAATTGATAAAGACACTCCCTTCTTTATACACCCAGCAATCTTCTTGGAGAAAAACGCAAACCTATTTTTCTGTTTTTATACAATAACAATCAAACGATTATTATCTAAAATATTGAGTTGTAATATTAAAATCAAAATGAAAGAACACTATGTCTTTCATAACCATAAGGTTTGTCTTTGATGATACAAATATAATCGGCAGCCTTGGTGGTGCGGATCGCATGAAGATGAGAATGCTCCTGGTACCATTCCATATAGCCCGGATGTACTTCATCACCTCGGTTGACAGGTCTCCCATCGTTGATCACATATTGCATCTTGTTATTCCAATCTTCAACGGATGGGTTACCAGAGTAAACTATTGTGATAGAGTCCTTACCACATACACAATTCTCCACGTCCAATTTGAACTTGCCACGCATGTGACTCCAAGGTTCTTCTTGTACATAACCGAGTTGACGCATCACCCATGAGGCATTGTACATAACATATCCTGTAGGGTGCCAAAATGGTCCATAATAAAACGACAACTCAGACCTTCCAGCTATATGTCCACTAGCTCGGTCTTCCTTGTAAGAATCAAAGCATACATCTTTGGACGTCATCAAGTCTAATTTTCTCCTCAAAGAAATCAACTGCTGCTCCTTAGACCTTGAACAGTTGTTGTCGAAGATGTATTTTGTTCCTCTGGGTGTTCCTTTCTGCCATATCGGGTTCTCTTTGGCCAAATCGAGGAACGGTAAGTGGTCATAGATCCATGTATAGTGTACATATCAAACCAAGTATGAGAAAATTGATTCTTAAAAGAGAAAAAAATAAATAACAATCAAAGCATCAATAGAGTTACCAAAATACCTGTAGTAGGCTCACATTCCCGGAAATTTGGCTAGTTGATTCCCTCGATGCCTTTCTTAACTCTTCTATCAAGAACGCATGGTATGTGGTGCCCCACGAGTAATCACGAACTTTATTGAGAGGATGCAATAGTTGTACAAGGTTAGCGTCGACCCGGTTGCCACTACAATTAGGGAAAATGACACATCCCAATACACAGAGGAGATATGCAATGGCTGCAGCATTCACTTTATCGTCGCTAAACTCTGGATTTTTTTCTTCTCTATCCTTAGAGTCTTTGAACATATTCATCAAGTGGACCATACAATCGGTAGTCAAATAAACAAACTAACAAAAGATTACAAAAGAATCGGTAGCTCGGGTCCTAGATTATCTCCTGATTATGCATAAAAATTGGATCAGAAAACTCTAAGCTATGGACACACATATAATCGGTAGTCAAATAAACACAATAACAAATGATTACAAAAAAATAGGAAGTCAAATACAACACCTATCTACCGATTAGGTAAAGAGAAATCAAAGGTTTTAAGGAAAATATAATCGAGAGACAATAATCACACATAACTGCCGATTATGATGTAGCACTAACATTTTTTCAGTTTCAAAATATTTTAATCGGAAGTTAACAACTACTACATATCTACCGATTAATTCAAAACTATATTCCTCTACATGAAACCATCTAATATAATCGGTAGTTAGATAAAAAAAATTAATTGTCGATTAAGCTTAAATTTTAGTACGGGAAGAAAATCGATAGTTAATGGATAAATATAACTACCAATTACAGTCGATGTGCTTGAGGAATGATGAATTCTTTCATAATCGGGAGTTACCAACTACTACATATCTACCGATTGATTCAAAACTATATTCCTCTACATCGAAGCCATATAATATAATCGGTAGTTAGATAAAAAAATTAACTACCGATTAAACCTAAATTTTGGTACAGAAAGAAAATAAACAAACATAATCAGTAGTTAATGACTAAATCTAACTACTGATTATAGTCGATGTGCTTGAGAAATGATGAATTCTTTCATAGTGGGGAGTTTAAACCTATACAAAACTATCGATTCTTGATAAAAACCGAAAACCCTAGAAATTATAGTGAAGATTTCAATCAATTAAAACAAAATAAACCCAAATAGTGGTATACCCTTACCGTATCTAAATCATCATCTTCGTGTTCTTCGTCTTCTTCACTATGTTCTTCAACAATCTCTCTATTTTTTAATCTCTCCACAAAATTTGGTTGGTTACTATTATCAGATTGACGGCTTATTTGTTTTTGTCGAGCTATCTTTATATCAAAATTTCAACCATGGTTTGGTACGACGATTAACTACGATACGTGAAAATTTTATTGTTTCTCACAATTGGTAGTCAAGAGGAAGAGAAGAAAAAAAAATAGATTTTCTCACAATCGATATTAAATAGAAAGAGAAGAAGAAGAGTTAAAATTAAATAAAATAAGTAAAAAGGTAATAGAAAGGTACAGGTATTTTTACATGTCATTAGAGCACCCCATAATCATATCTATGGAATGAGTATAATAAATCGTCTTGAATTTTTTTTGGATCGCCTTCAAAAAAACACAAGATAAAAAAGGCAAGATAAATCTTGCAAAAACAGAAGACCAAGCTTGCTAATCATAATATATAAAGATTAATGCCTCACATATACAAACTGAAAAGAAAACACCTAATTTAAAAGCCAGTCACTTGATAATAACATAAACAAACAAATATTCAGAATTGTCTTCTCTGAAGCTAAACCACCATCACAATCTCCCCATCTTACTGTTAACCTCACTTATTATCTTTATTGCTGCTAGTCTGCTACTAAAACTCAACCAATGCAAACATAAAATAAAACGAAAACATCAAATCAAACACAGTAGTTCAAACATGTAGTATAAGGTAAAACAACCTGGAGTGGAGACCCACTCTGGTTCTTCCCTCATCCGAGAAATCTCTATTCGGATTCAGATTCAGCACTCTGCAACCAGACGATGAAGGGCTTGACATTCTTCCATATCTGTGAATTTTTGCTACCACTAGCAATCCCTTCATTGAACCACTGAACAATGTACTCTTCCTCCAGCACATCTTCATCATAGAGTGTTTTCAGAACCAATGCTACCTCCTTCACAACCTCAGGGCCAGACTTTCCACAGAAAGCACCAATAGCTCGCAGAAGAAGAATCTGTGATCCTTCGCCATCATGAGTAGCAGCAGCAAGGTAGTTCTTCTTCTTTGTCACTTCTTTGGAAAACCCTTTGTCTACACCTCCAAAAAGTGCATCAATTAGGGCATTCATGACATCCTGTGGAGAAGAACCACCATTCAGAGATCCTAAAAAGGATTTCAACTGTCCAACACTGCAACCCTTCAGATTCCCTTGGATCTTCTCAACTAGTTGTTCATGAGCACCGACACCATTAGCTGACTTACCGTTTTCACTTTCAGTGGGAGATTTTGTTTCAGGTTCATTAGTGGCAGAAGCAGCAGAACCATTAGCAGCTACCAGTTTCTTTGCGGCAGGTTGAGGCTTTTCCTCAGCGGTGGTAAGCATAACCATGTCAGCTGTGACAGCACTCAATTGTTCTTGTATACGCTTTTGAGCTGCTTCCAGTGATGTATCAGTAGCCCACTGAACATCATCGTCATCATCCTCCTCTTCCTCATCTGCATCATTGTCATCAGCCTGACTACCAGAAGGAGAATGACGATCTTCAACAGGGAGGACAGTCTTCTTCTTGGATGAGGAAGCCTTTGAAGCGTCTTTCTTTTTTAACTTCAGCTTCTTAAGCTCCTCATCAGCAGCCTCACCTTCCTTTAGTCTTTCTTTCTCAGCCCTCCGCATTGCCTTCTTATCTTTTCCTCCCTTCTTCTGCTCAGGCGGATTCTTGATTATGAAAGTAGTAAGCTTGTCCCTCATGTCAACATCAGAAACAAAACCACAGGCAGCACATTTCAGTTGGATCATCTGGGTTTTGGTGATGATAACTTCAGTTTCAGGGTTCCCACATCCATAACACTGGACAAACTTCTTAATGAAATTCTCAAGCAAACCAGCAAGCTTAGCAGTGTCATGGGCACCATTCACAAGAGCAACTCCAGTTTTTTCATCAAATTTGGACTGTGCTCCAAGCTCACAACCAAAATATTTGGTGGTGTATGACGGAGGCCTGGCCAGTGCTTTTGCAATGTCAACCATGTTTACCACATTAGTCTTGATACCATTTCCACGACCTTCAATCTTTGTTAACATCCTTGGCATCTTATACCTGTAAAAGGCATCGTCGCTGTTACCAGCACCTATGTTCTGCATCGCCATCCTTTAAGACTGAATAGAGAGTGATATTAGAGAGACCAATAAGCTTCTTGTGTGAGAGTGGTTCCTTCTAGTTCACTAGTAACCAGAGGTCGCAGAAAATTGCAACTTGAAGAATCTGTAAAATCCTGAAATGGCCCTAAATGCATACAGCCAACTTTATTAGCAGCAAAGTCTCTATGCTTAAATCCTCTAGGACAGTATTCACCAAGCAATCCAACAGATCCCAAAAAGAGTGTGGCCCGTTCAGACATAAAGGCTTGGAACTTAACACCCTCCACTTTGTTAAACCGGAGTTATAACAACTAAATCTGCAACATCAAAAAACAAATATCACTGGAGTAAGATACATAATCACTGACAAGCCACACAATTACATTTGAATAATTCATTCATCATAAAAAGATATGAATACATGTCAAAATACAACCTCAATAAGCTTTTACAATTTTAAACATGCACACATGGATGACTAAACAAGGATATTTAACTGGTGCGTTTTTCACCAAAATGACTATACTGCTCTAAAAGATTTAAAGGGGTATCTATATAGTATCAGTTAATTCCACTTCATTACAAATTCATTACAAGAGAGAGCAAAAATCAGCAGACTAGAGAAACAGAATTCTTAGATGATGAAAGAATGACAAATACATAAATCTAAAACTTAATTCATAAGCATACGACTCCAAATCAAGCTCACAATATTAATCATAAATCTATAACCTAATTCATTGATAATTAATTATCATCAATCACTACAAAATCAGCTCAGTTCATGTTCTTCGATAGTATTAATAATTAAATAAAACAACATTCAGAAAACATCTAACCAGAGGATATACAAACAAATAGAGATTCAATACAATTCGACACAAATAAGATCTAAATCTACAATAGAAAATCAAGGATTTACATTCATATTAATCCACACGAATTTAATCAAAACAATACTGGATCCATATTATTGATTTAATTCAATCCACAAAATCAGATTAAAACCACACAAATCAGAACAAAACATAAAAAATACAATCGGATACAAACATAATTGAAGAGAAAAAGAAATCGAATAACTGTTACCTCTTTTGAAGATTAGGTTTAGGAAGTCTGAAAAGCGGAATCGAGAGCGAGAGAGTTGGAGAAGGAGATTTAGTTTTTTTTTCCTTTGCTGAGAAAAATAATAAAAAGAAGAATTGAGGAGGAAATCTTATTTATACTGAAGAAAAGGAAAACCCTAGGTTTAGAAGGATTAGGGCAACGCGAAATAGAGGAAACTCGACCCTTCTCGATTAATCAATGACGCTCTTATTTTTGGACCGTTAGATTTGTTGATAGATATGGAAAGGGATGTGTGTATTAGACAGAGTTTACGTGGGGCCTACTTTAACGTTAACAAACAAAATACTACTGGCATGTGATGTGCCCTATACTCTATGGCCTTGGCCCAACTGCTTATACTGTTCTAGAGAGAGTGTAAATAAATATGGAAAGATAATTGGATATCAAATATACTCATACCTCCCACATCTCAGATTATTTTTGCAAATTTGAAATTGTTGATCAGCTTACTGATAAGGATAGGGTTGCACATCGGGTCGGTTGGGTCGGATTTAGAACCACCCGCATCCGATCTGCCAGTTGGCGGGTGACTGAAGTATTCACCCAACCCGTCATAGGACGGGTCGGGTGCGGGTGGGTGCGGGTCACCCGTCTAGATTCAATGCCAAGTGTCAACAAGAATTATTAAGCCTCAAATAAGCCTATCAGTTTTGTGAAAGTAACACGTAATTTCAATTCTCTTTTCAACCCACGACTACTTTTGGGGGAATTTCATCCAACATCTTCAGAGCAATTCGAGTTGTGCTTAGGCAAGAATTCGGTGGTAATTCCATCATCTAAATCATCTCCTTCCCTGCAAGTTTATCAATTATTCAGAGCATCTAACAACACAACCCATTGCAATTAATCATTCATTCACCCACAATTTGAATTCAAACCCAATTTCCTTTCACGACAGCAACTCCACTCTCTATATTTTATCATTCTCTTCCACAGCAATAGTTACATTCATTACATGTTCTTAGTTCAAATTCCATCTTCTTTGTCCTTAGAAATAACACCACATCTTCTTCTTTCTTGTTGCTTTTCGTAAATCACTCTACTCATCTTACCTTCTCTTCTTTATAAATTCATCACAAACCCATCATAGCCTTCTCATTCTTCTCGTTGTTCAAACTCAGAACCGTTCACTGCAAAGGAAAGTCATCAGTAAAATAACATGGGAATATATTCAAGTTAAAGCAAGTTAAACAATGAAATATTCCAGTACCAGTTTGTTCCATTTTTTACTGCAAACTAAGAGTTAAGTCAAATAAACAAAAACCAAGACCCTGAAACATGATAATAAACAAAACCCATAAGTAATCTTTAAACAAAAACATCCAAAATAAAATCAAATTCAACAAAAAATCTGTAAAGTAGAAAAATTGAAATTTTAGCGTCTCTTACCAAGTATAGTTAGGTGAAGATGACTCCTCTAGTAGTTGATTGAAGAAGAAACCGAAACCCTAAAAGAAAAAAATCGTTAGAAAACTATTATTAAATAAAACCCCTGCAAAAAATCAATTTATGAAAAAAGGCTAGCAAAATTAGTTTTTACCTGTGTAAGAAGCACCTTCCATTATCAGCAAAAGTTTGTAGACAAAACCCAAAACCCAAAAATTAATCTAAATACAGATTATTTCATAAAAATCATTTCTTAAAAAAAAAAAAACAATAAAGCCCTAAATCACTAAGCAGTATAAATCAAAGAGAGAAAGTGATTATACCTTGTTCTCTCTGATAAGGTTACAGATCTAGATAATATCAACGCAGAACAAGAATCATCAAATATATAGAGTACATGGATTGGACTAGTAACAAAGGGTTTAGACTGATGAGCTTCAGATGAGAGACGGAGAAGATTGGAGGAAGATTAGGTTGAGTAGAGGAGTTAGGTCGAGAGCTTTGTTTTCATCTCCAATCGACGGCTCAGATTAAACAAAACAATCTAATCCAAAGGCTAGGAAATAAGGATTTTTTTTTGGCGGGTTGGGCGGGTGGGTCGGGTGAGAGAAGGTGTCACCCGCACCCGACCAGCCAGAAGGCGGGTAAAGGAAATTGTCACCCGCACCCGACCAGCCAGAAGGCGGGTAAAGGAAATTGTCACCCACACCCGACCAGTTTATCGACGGGTCGGGTCAAAACTGGCGGGTGCGGGTCGGGTGGCGAGTCTGGGTCGGGTTTGTGCAACCTTAGATAAGGATATTAAAACTTAAAAGATATATATTTTAAATGTCGTGTTTGACTCTGATACTGCTAGAGCTATAACTAAACTTAGAATTCGGATACTGATATCATAAGATGTGAACCTTTTTGTTGATGGAGTTTTCTCAATCAAAACAGCTTATAAAGTTATCTTGAATGAAATCCTTACCATACAACCAACTAAAAATAATCTAAATATATATAACTTGGAAAACCTTTTGAAAATTTCTTTTTCCACCTAGAATACATCATTTTTTGTGAAAACGTATTCATAATTATCTACCCACTAAGGACAGAATATCAAGTTCTCTCAATATCAAGATATCATCTGCAACCTATTTGGTAATGAAGCTGAGTTTATTTGTTGAATGCATTGTTACTAGAAGAATATGAGATTCTATTAATCCAAACTTGTCTAATGTGCTTCAAAATTTTAATTTCCATGCTTGGTTATTGACTTATTTAATCTTGTCAATCCTCATCATCAGATTGATTCTAATTTGTTTGAAATTATTGGTTTTATTTCTTGGCATGTTTGGAAAGGGAGGTGTATTAAATTGTTTAAAAATGTGCAAGTGAATAAGGTAATTCTATTCAGAACTATTGTTGCACAGATGTATGAATGGAGAAGCAGTTTTGTTCAAGGGATTACAAGAAAAAAAATATTTTTGTCTTGATCCCTAGATGGACCACTCCTGAAGTTGTTGTAGAAAAAATAAAATTTGATGCTTCTTTGATGGATCCTTTGGAAAATTTTGGATTTGGCCTAATATACAAAAAATTTGCAAAAAAATGCAATGGAGTGCGAAGGTCAATAATAATTGTTGTAAATCCTAAACAGGCTTAAGCTAAAACTCTGTTGGAAGTGGCATTATGGTCTAATGATAAGGGTTTAAGAAAAGTTCAGTTGGAGGGGGATTTTGGCAACGTGATCAATGCAGTCAGTGGGAAATCAACGACAGTTAGATGAACTACAAATAATTTAATAGATGATGCATATTCACAAATTTAGGCACAATCCCTAAAGGACCCAATGAATTTAGAATGAAAATTAGGGGATCCCTTTTCATTGATTCTTTTGTTGTCACACTGTCATTAGCATTTTTCCCTTCCAATATTTTTCTATTGGCGCTTCCCTTATTCCTTTTATCGAACATAATGACGCGAATCGGGCTTTAATGAGTTCTAATATGCAACGTCAAGCAGTTCCGCTTTCTCGGTCCGAAAAGTGCATTGTTGGAACTGGGTTGGAACGCCAAGTAGCTCTAGATTCAGGAGTTTCCGGAATCCTTCCAGTAGTATCGGCCATTTACCCCACTTCCCTCCACATTTCATCAAGTGGTCATGCTAGAGACATAAACATCCATGGATAATTTTGAGATGAGATCCTTCCGAGTGGGATATAGAGAATTCGCACTATTCTCTCCCTTTTTCTTAATTGAAGAAATAATTGGAAAATAAAACAGCAAGTACAAAAATGAGTAATAACCCCCAGTAAGAAAGGGAAAAATTGATCCGAAGAAGATTTTTAGGTCATTGAATAAAGTATTCTATACGGGAAACCAGAATAGAAATTAATATAACACAAACGTGCGGGTACATTTGTTTGCCTTCATATATCATGCCATATCTGGCACGTTATATATTTTAAAGCTGGAATAGCTCTTATGTCCACGGAGATGTTAATTGATAGACACATTTTTTTGTCTAAATTGTTCTCAATTATGTATTTTGTTAATGCTAATTGTATGCTTATTTTTGTTTTTATATGTATTTTTGGGATATGAACTTTTGTAGAAAAATTGGCTCAAAAAGTTGATAAAGGCACCCAGAAAAATTACTAAAGGCACCCACTAGATGGATTAGGGACACCCTTCATTTTGTTTTTGAATCGAATTGGCGGGAAAAATTCTTCACGCGAGAAACAGAGTCTGAGTTGGTGGAAAACAAAACTTTTGGGATTAAACATCTGTTTCGATATCTCAGAAAAAAGACTCAATCTAAATAAGTTGAAACACGTCAAAACTAGAGTCTTTAGACGAGAAACAAGACTGCAGTTCAAAGTTACGGCCGGAAAAGGTTTACTCCCCTGATTTGGATAATATACGAATCTGAGTTGGTTTTGGATGAGATTTCGAGTCCTTATCAGCTAAAGATGATGTGTTAGGGTTCCATGATCCTATAAATAGAAAGAGAAACAAGAAAAAAAGCAGTTGGGAGTCGGGAGAAAAAATTTAGAAAAAAATAGTTTTTCGCTGGTGAAGAAAAAGAAGGAGTACAGACCACAAAAGAGAACATCTGTTAATAGCGTCACCTTTTCTTTCTTATTTTACGGTGCCCAGAAGCTGTCTTTTATTCTCTATGTTAATTTCTCTCTTTAGCAACACAGAAAACAGTCTTAGCAACACTAATATCCGTAGCTGTTGTTTGTGTTATTTTTGTCTTTCTCTTCTTTTAAGCAATTTGAGCTATGCACATGTATTTTGAGAGAGTGTTTGACATAAGGAGCTAAACCCTATTTCTGAGACGACGGAAAAAGCCATTTTCCAATAATAAAGTGATATATTTTTATCTTATTAATTTTTTACAATTATTTTATGATTATTTGCTTTGAATTAAATTTGAAATAATAATTTTTATCAATTAGTTGTGTTTTCTTTTGATGGTTCATGCTTAGTTTAAAGCTACTGATGTCTCATACTTTTGTTTTACAACTATTATTTTGAAAATCTAACTTTGACAATATTTAGAATCAATTGAATGTATGAGTTGCAAGATAATTATTAATACTAAATCACTTGAAAAATGTGTTAGTGGTGGAATCCTTAGTCTCAGTTCTTTCCATAATCTTAATTTAATCTTCTTTATTTTTAATATTAAAAATTAAGTTTAAAAAAAAAGAAATCTTCACAAGTCTGAGTATCAAATCTTTTACCACTATCTAAAACACATCACTAATCATTTAGCGAATATTTTACCTAAGTTTGCAAAAACTTTTTTTTTATTCAAGTGGATTTCTGTATTCCTTCGTAATGCATATATGTTGAGGACTGAATACTGAATTATTTTCTAGTAAAGGGAAAGAACTGGCCATACAAGATAAGGACTCAGATTTCATCATCGTTTCCTTCTTGCCGCTTTAGGAACACGCTACCAAACGCGAACCTAAGCTTAAAATTTTGACTAGAAAGAGTCCGATAAGTTAACGAGCTTATTGGAAAGTCATTCAAAAGGACTGTATTGGTTACCCTGTTAGCCTAACTCAAAGTTCAGGAAGATTATTTTAATTAGATTCGAGCCGCCTTGTTACCCAAGGAAACGTTGCCAAAGAGACAGGGTTATCAAAGTTCCTTAGAGATTATCCTGTTTCTATTCGACTTAATCTAATTCGGATCGTTCTAAGAGGTTTGTTAAAACTGTAACTAGTTGCCTTTTGAAAGAATAGTAGCTGTTCTAGAAACATTATAAGTAAAGTCATCATGTTTTTTGTTTGGTAGATTCAATAGGTTTGATTTGGTTGAGTCATCCTTGATTGTGATTGTTTAGAATTCCCTTCCAATTAGGATTTTTTTTTAGTTTTTTTTAGTGTATGCCAAGACCGCTCGAAACCATCACTGAGCGAGTTTGGAAAAGAGATACTCTAGGTCGTTTGATTAGTGACAAACCTAGTAGTTCTGTCCCTGGAAACGAGGACCTCGAAGACTCTTCTTTTGAGGGCCATGTTTTTTGAAATTTCAATTTTGAGAACTTGACATTGTGTGAAGAAGTTACTCCTAGTCCTTTGATAGCGCCATCAATGGCAACTTTAAAAGTTTTGTTGAACCCGATTAGGACTTCTCGTCCATCATGTATCAAGTTAGATGAAACTGAAGCAAACTATGAGTTAAAACCTGGGACCATACAGATGCTCCCAATCTTCTTAGGGAAATAAAATGAAAACCCCCATTTTCATGTGAGGGATTTTGAGGAAGTATGTAGTACCATCAGGATTAAGGACCTAGATGATGAAGCATTGAAACATAGATTGTTTCCTTTTTCACTAAGAGACAAAGCCAAATCTTGGTTATATAGTTTGACTTCTGAGCCCATTGAAACCTATGAACAACTTACATCTGCCTTTTTCCAGAAGTTTTTTTCTAGGCACAAAACATCATCTATTAGGCATCAGATTTGCACATTTGCTCAACAAGGGGGAGAATCTTTATATAGGTATTTGGAAAGGTTCAATGACTTATTATCACAATGTCCTCGTAATGGTTTAGAAAAAATAAGGCTAGTTCAGATCCTCTACGAGGGTTTAGATTATTCAACAACAACCATGGTTGAGTTTTTATGCACATGTGGGTTTGAAAATAAGTGCGATGACATCTTTGAATGGAATCGCCGAAAAAATCCAGAAATGGGAAAATAGTAGAGAGCCCCAGAAAACAATTCTTCTAAGTATAGGAAATTTTAATAGGGTAGAAGGATCTTTGGAATTAGATGCCAAAATAGCAGTTATATCAAAAAGGTTAAAAGCTTTAGAACTGAGTCAATCTAGTTGTGGAATTGATCCCAAGTCATTTTGGGAAGGAAAAACTGTTGAAGAGCACGCTCACGCTCTTTATAATAACACTAGATTTGATAATCATCACAAGTTTGACCCTTATTCGGAAACCTATAACCCTGGTTGGAGAAACCATCCTAACTTTTCTTGGTCTAAGGGCCAGAGTCAAGGTCGGTCTAGTAATTCTAAGGTTCCCCCAGGTTTTGGATATACCAAGAATCCCTCAGGGCCGGCACAATTTCAGAATCCGATAGATAAGACGATCATGAGTTTAGCAGATTCTCTTGCCTTATTAACTCAGAACACCAAAGATTTTCAGCAGTCAGTCAACCAAAGTTTACAAGAAAATCAAAAGATTGTTCAAGCTAGCAGTTTTTTTCCTATTTATAAATCCAGGTTGGTCAAATCGCTGAGTCTTTGAGAGAAAGAGAAAAAGGAAATTTCTTTAGTCAACCACAACCCAATCCTATAGAAGTTCATGAAGTATCTTCTGGTGAGAAACCATCAAATCATGTGAATGCAATTAGAACCATTAGGAATGGAAAAGTGGTAGACAACAAGGTATCATGCCTAATAGTGAACATATTGTAGTTCACCCTTCTAAGCCAGTAGCTGAAGAGACTGATGGAGTCTCTACGATGCAGTTCCTTATAAGCCAAATTTTGTACCCAGAGCCCCGTTCCCAGAAGTGTTAGCACCAAGAAAGAAGGAATCCAATTTTAATGACATATTGGAGGTTTTTAAGCAAGTCACTATCAACCTTTCATTATTAGATGCAATTTGGAAGATTCCTACTTACGCCAAGTTCCTTAAGGATATGTATAAGCAAAAGCGAAAGCTTAGTTTACAAAAGAAAGCCTTTTTAGCTAGTCATGTGAGTTCAATTATCCAGAATAATACAACTCCTAAGTACAAAGACCCAGGGTCCCCAACCATTTCTTGCACAATGGGTAACTACCGTGTTGATAAAGCGTTACTTGACTTAGGAGCCAGTGTGAACTTACTACTGTACCATGTGTACCTCCATCTAGGACTTGGTGATTTGAAACCTACTCACATAACACTGCAATTAGCTGATAGGTCTATGAAAATTCCTTGTGGTGTCATAGAGGATGTTCTTATTGAGTTTGATAAGTTTATTTATCCAGTGGATTTTGTTTTCCTTGATACCCAACTTGTCCCTGACCTAGAGAATCAGATACCTGTGATATTAGGTCACCCATTTTTAGCTACATCTAATGCGATATTAACTTTCGAAATGGTGTTATGAACTTATGTTTTGGTAATATGACTATTGAGCTGAATATTTTCAATATTAGTAAGCAACCACCTGAGCTAGATAACACGTGCATTGAAGAGGTGAACATGATATGAACATTATTTCAGGAGTCATTACCAAACACTTTGTTAGAAGATCCATTAGAGAAATGCCTACCCCACTTTGGGTTTGATTTTGATGATGATAGTATGATTAATGAGGTGAATGCTTTGTTAAATTCAACCCCTTTGATAGACACTAGTAATGGAAGGAAAGCTAAGTTCGAACCACTACCAGTTTCTAAGTCTACCTAATTCTTTCTTTAAAAGAGCCTCCTAAGTTGAACCTTAAACAACTACCAGATACATTGAAGTATGTGTATTTAGGCCCATCTGATACTTTGCCTGTGATTGTAGCATCTGACTTGGATAGTAACCAGGAAAGTAGGCTAGTGACCGTGCTTCAAGACAATAAGGAAGCTTTAAAGTGGACCATAGCAGACATTAAGGGTATAAGTCATATTGTTCGTATGCATCAGATTCATTTAGAGGATGATACCAAACCATCTAGGGAGATATAACGTCGACTTAACCCTAACATGAAAGAAGTAGTTCGAACTAAGGCGCTTAAGTTGTTATATGCAGGTATTATCTACCCTATTTCAGACAGTAAGTGGGTCAACCCCGTTCAGGTTGTTCCCAAGAAATCAGGTATCACTGTAGTCCAGAATGATAACAATGAGTTAATCCCAACCCGAGTGACCACGGGGTAGCGTGTTTGTATTGACTATTGAAAATTGAACAAGGTCACAAGGAAGGACCACTTTCCCCTTTCTTTCATCGATTAAATGCTTGAGAGATTAGCTGGACATAGCCATTATGGCTTGCTATATGGTTTTTCTGGTTATAATCATATTGTTATTGCTCCAGAAGACCAAGAGAAAACCACTTTTACCTATCCTTTGCATATAAACGCATGCCTTTCGGGCTATGTAATGCACCCGCTACTTTTCAACGCTGTATGATGAGCATATTTTCTGACATGGTAGAACGGTTTTTAGAGGTCTTATCGTCGATTCATTAAGGATTTTAGTTTGATTTCTAGACCTCTTTGCAATCTGCTTGCAAAAGATGTTAAGTTTGTCTTTGATGATGCTTGTTTAGAGGCTTTTGAGAAGCTTAAGACTTTGCTCACTACCTCCCATATTGTCCAAGCACCTAACTGGAACCTATCCTTTGAGATAATGTGTGATGCTTCAGATTGTGCTATTGGTGTTGTGTTAGGTCAGCGAGAAAAAAATTACTTCATATGATTTACTACGCCAGCAAAACTCTAAATGATGCCCAACTGAAATGCACCACCACTGAGAAGGAACTGTTAATCATTGTTTTTTCCTTAGGCAAGTTTAGATATTATCTCTTAGGTTCTAAGGTTATAGTATTTACTGATCATGCTACTTTGAAGTACCTTCTGTCTAAGAAGGATACTAAACCTATATTGATTAGATGGATCCTTTTGTTACAAGAATTTTCTCTAGAAATTAGAGACAAAAAGGGTGCAGAAAATGTAGTAGCAGACAACTTGTCTAGACTTGTTGTGGATTCCCCTGATGATTCTCCTCCTGTGAGAGATAGTTTTCCTGATGAACTACTATTCTTTGTTTCCCAATTACCTTGGTTTGTGAATATAGTGAATTATCTTGTTACTGGTCGAATGCCTCAACATTGGGGTAAACAAGATCGTTCTAGGTTTTTAGCCGAGGTAAAGCATTTCTTTTGGGACGATACTTATTTGTTTAAGTATTGTCTAGACCAGATTATTATGATATGTATACCTTAAAGTGACCAGTACAGTATTATTTCCTTTTTCCACGATTATGCTTGTGGAGGTCACTTTAGTGCTAAGAAGACTGCTGCTAAGATATTGCAGTGTGGATTCTATTGGCCGTTATTGTTTAAAGACTCCCACAGTTATTGTATTGCTTGTGAACACTGCCAGAAGTTAGGAACCATTTCCCGTATAAATATGATGCCTTCGAATCCTATTTTAGTTATTGAGGTCTTTGAATTGGTGTACCCAGTTAAATGGTCTATTCATAAAAGGACAAAGTTCATATGTTAGAAATAACATGATAGTTGTCAACATATCTTGGAGTCTATCTCTACCACATCACCTTCTGTTTTTATTTTTGCAATTTTTGTGTTTATCTAAGTAATTTGGTGGGGCACCAGTATCGAATTGTTATCGCCGCCAGGATGAAGTAGAATGTTTGAGGATCAAGCCCCATTATTATAATTTTATCTAAAAAAATAAAATAAAAAATTATTTGACATTGTGATAGCAATATGTTTGTGTTCTCCCTGTCTCCGTCGCCTAAGCAAGCGTGGAACGCAGGATCCATGAGAACAATCATGTAAGATACTGATAAGGAGCATGCACTTGGATTTATTTGATCCAATCATGTTTTCAGTACATTTAATAATATAAATAATTATTTTATTTTCAATAAATCGATCGTTAGGACCCTTGTATATACTAGCTGAGTTGATTTAGTATAAGGAGTAACACCAGTGGGAGCGTATCTCAATCCATTAAGATTCATCCTGGCACTGACCTTCAGACAGATATGGGAAACACAGTTCACCTTAGTCAACATGCGCAAACTTCATTTTGTATATATCCATCTTCTAAATCTTTTCATGTGATTGTACTTTGATAGATTCTGAGTATCGTGGTTGAACGACTATCTAAGTAGAGCTTTTTTTTCTTATATATGAATTTTAGTATGCTGAGTGCAAACTCGTGTACAACAATTGGACTTATATAGGGTAATGATTATCATAGCAGAAGAATTTAGTATCACAACTAAATAGTTTGTTTAGTGTTTACCCTCAATCATTCACAGGTAGCTAAAATTTGGAGTAAAGGTTTTGTGGGTATATCTCTTGTAAACCCTCACGAGACAAAACTCGTCCATTAGGGACACCTAGGGATTTAAAGGCTTATTACATATGCTAAATGTAGTCGCGATGCCTGCGAAAGTGAGTTAGGATTGTTATTTTATTTTTAGATTAGATTTGCTCGAGGATTAGCAAATAATAAGTTTGTGGGTATTTGATAGACACCTTTTTGTGTCTAAATTGTTCTCAATTATATATTTTGTTAGTGCTCAATTGTATACTTTTTTTTTATGTATTTTTGGGATATGAACTTTTATGGAAAAATTGGCTCAAAAAGTTGATAAAGGCACCCATAAAAATTACTAAAGGCGCCCACCAAATGGATTAGGGGCACCCTTCATTTAATTTTTGAATCCCAAATTGGCAGGAAGAAATTCTTCACATGAGAAACAGAGTCTGAGTTAGTGGAGAACGGGATTTTTGAGATTAAACAGTTGTTTCGATATCTCAGAAAGAAGACTCAATCAAAACAAGTTGAAACACGTCAAAACTAGAGTCTTTAGCCGAGAAACAAGGCTGCAGTTCAAAGTTACGTCCGGAAAAGGTTTACTCCCTTGATTTGGATAATATACGAATCTGAGTTGGTTTTGGATGAGATTCGAGTCCTTATCAGCTAAAGATGACGTGTTAGGGTTCCATGATCCTATAAATAAAAAAAGAAATAAGAAAAAAACAGCTGGGAGTCAGGAGAAAAATTCAGAAAAAAATAGTTTTCCGCTGGTGAAGAGGAAGAAGGATTACATATCACAGAAGAGAACAATTGTTAATAACGTCACCTTTTCTTTCTTCTTTTATTGTTCCCAGAAGTTGTCTTTTATTATATGTGTTAATTTCTCTCTTTAGCAACACAGAAAACAGTCTTAGCAACACTTATATCATTAGCTGTTTTCTGTGCATTTTTGTTTTTCTCTTCTTTTAAACACTTTGAGCTATGAACATGTATTTTGTGAGAGTGTTTGACATGAGGAGCTAAACCCTATTGCTAAGAAGACGGAGGAGGCAAATTTTCCAATAATAAAGTGGTATATTTTTATCTTATTAATTTTTTGCAATTATTTTATGATTATTTGCTTTGAATTAAATTTGAAATAATGATTTTTATCAATTAGTTGTGTTTTCTTTTGATGTGTCATGTTTAGTTTAGAGTTATTGATGTCTCATACTTTTATTTTATAACTATTATTTTGAAAATCTAACTTTGACAATATTTAGAATAATTGAATGTATGAGTTACAAGATAATTATTAATACTAAATCACTTGAAAAATTGGTTAATGGTGGAATCCTTAGTCTCAGTTCTTTCCATAATCTTAACTTAATCTTCTTTATTTTTAGTATTAAAAATTAAGTTAAAAAAAACAAATCTTCACAAGTTTGAGTATCAAATCTTTTACCACTATTTCTAAAACACAACGGATATTTTACCTAAGTTTGCAAGAACTTTTTTTTTATTCAAAAAATTATTTTATTGATAAATTAAGATTTTTTCAATTGGTAATATTCTCTTTTTACCATTCTAAGATGTCCTGAGAAAAATTATCAACATACTCAAAATCCATACAAATGATTCTAGCTTTCTTAGCTATAGAATAAGTTATTCCATTCTTTAGTCTATTAACTGACTGACAAACAAAAAATTCATTACTCTGCAGTAAAAATTTAATATCAGTGGTTGATGTGTTTTTGAAATAGTGGTAAAAGATTCGATACTCAGACTTGTAAAGATTTAATTTTTAAACCTAATTGTTAATGCTAAATCACTTGAAAAACTGGCTAATGGTGGAATCCTTACTCTCAATTCTTTCCATAATATGAAATCAATTCTATTTTAATCTTTTATTTTTAGTATTAAAAATTAGGTTTAAAAATCAAATCTTTACAAGTCTGAGTATCAAATCTTATACCACTATTTCAAAAACACATCAACCGCTGATATTATTAATAAGTGGGGAGGGATTCAAAACTGACTTGACCATAGTTGTTCTACCTGCTTGGTTAAGAAACACACTTACCCAATTCTTGAGTCTAGCTTCAAAATAGTGGACTATGGGATCAAAAAACTTAATTTTAGATCAAGAAGAAGTGAAGCACTTAGATATATTTCTGAATCACCTACAATGGTCATGTTGAGCTTCTTAGCTAAGTCCTCACAAGCACCAGGACTAAGATTACTGCTGAAATACACACAAGATTTGTCAAAGTTCAGAGTTTGACCAAAAATACTACAAAACTTATGCAAAACATTAGAATATTATCAATGTTACGCATGTCATCTTTGGAAAAATGAGTATGTCATCTGCAAATAGAAGATGAGTAATGGGAGGATCTCTTCTTGCAACTTTAACACCTGCAATATTCTTGTTAGTCTCAGCAAGCATTAATCTTCTAGAAGGAAATTCCATTGTTTGAAAAAAGAAATAAGGTGACAACGGGCACCTTGTCTAATACCTCTAGAATGCATATATTCTTGACAAGGTGAACCATTAAGTAAGACACTAATACTTGTAGTGGAGATATACTGGTGTATTAAATTACAGAGAGTTTCATTGAACCCAAAATGAGAAAGGACTTAAATATTAAATTCCATTCAAGTCTGTCAAAAGATTTAGAGATGTCTAATTTCAGAACCATAGAACCTCAAAGAAAAACTTAGTGAATAAATTTAGTTAGTTAGATGAATGGCCTAGTTGAATTCAAACTTTAATTCAACAGGACCATGACAACTTGTAATCTCTCTTTTCTTAAATATATTCTACATTACCTATTTAAAAAAAGAAAAAAAAATAGTTTTGCTATTAATATATACCAAGTGAGGCATTTTGAAAGAATCAACTATTGAATACACATCTGGATGGACCTTGGACACGTTTTTTTTAAGACCTGTCGATAATACTTATTTAATGGATGAATCTGTCATTAAATTAGCCGATATTATTGATACCAAATGGTAATTCTAGTTCTAACTTCTCTTGAAAAATCTGATTGATTGATTTTTCGTGGTCCTTGTATTTTAACTGTTTTTTGTTTGAACGATTTTTTAGAGACCATCCCCCCATTTTACTAAGGTCATTAGGAAGTAATTCCTGCCCCCCCTCTATCCATATAATTTAAGATATAGCCAAAATATCCTTACTTAATTAGGGTTACTTAAATTAGTTAATTATTAGTATTAGATGAGATAAAATATTTGTGTTATAAAATTAAAATTATTGAGAGAAAGAAGTAGAAGGAGAAGAGGAGTTTTGGGGAAAGAATCTTAAAACCTAGATTTGGTGATTGTTAAATTCATAATGAGTGATTCTAGTGCAAGCTCAGAGGAATCGGAACCTTCAAATCGTAGAGTAAACAAAGTGTTCGTTAATCTTCACAACGATCCGGTGATGGATGATTTGTTAGATGGTGAATGTTTTATTATGCAAACCCAATCTCAATCTCAAAATGGGGGTTTTTACGAGATAAACGAGGATCACAACGAAGAATATGAAGATTACAAAGATTTTGATGCTCAGGTATACTTGTTAATATGTTTTTGTTGCTTGGATTGGCTTAAATTTGATGAAAAAAAATCAAATTTTATAGCTTAGATTTGGCTAGCCCGATATAAGTTCGGCTAGAACGTTGAAGAACACAGGTAGTCGAACTCTATGTAAATGGAGGCTTGGACTAAGTTCGGTAACAAACTTGAAGAAAACCTAATGTTCGTCTAAGAATGAGCAAAAACAGAGTTATAGTTGGCTAGTTCGAGCCCAACATTGTCTTAGCCAAACTCTTAGTTACAGAAGTAGCGGGAACTTTTGAGTAGATAGTTCGACAGTGTATGGTAGTAAAGGGCCTAGCCGAACATCATTGTTTGGTTCATACAGGATTTATTGACTTTGCCGAACTTCTGTGTTCGGTTAGATATGCATATATATGCTTAGCCTAATTTGTTAGTATTTTTTTATCCCAACTAATATTGTCATATATTTTGTAGGTCCAATTGGAGCCTGTACCTATAGATAATCAACCTAGTCATGTTGATATTATGTACGATGATACATCGCATCATTATGTGAATGACTTGGTAAGTTACCAATTTATGTATACTTAAATGTTTCAAATAAAATTGTCAAGTTTTGTAACGTTGTATTTTGCTTAATGTAGACATGGGATAATCGCGATAAGCGGGATATGTGTGTATCGGTTTTGAATGGAAAACTACCAAAACACACTTTGAAATGGTTTATGAGAGAAGTCGTAATCCCGAAAGCCACAAGAAGAAGGGTTATGTGTATATCGGAAATACCGGGAGGAAGAATGTAACTATCTCAAATAAGACCAATTACCCGTTCAAGTTTGTGTTTAATTTCAACAAAGAATTGAGGAAATGGGTTCTATTTAAAGTTGATGAAGGTAGACATAACCACAAACATCCTGAACATCTTGACGAACATTCAGTCGCATCAAGGCTCTCCCTTTTTAAAATGGATAAACTAGCTAAGATGAGGAAAATGTGTATTCCACCGATTACTATGTTTCGCATCGTTAAACAATATAATAAGGATAACCTCTCCTCTTTGTCCACTATTTACAATGTAAACTAGACATTGAAAAGGAAGGAATGGAGAGATAAGAAGGTAATGCAACAATTGTTTTATATAGCACAACATAAAAACTACGTCGTTCAAAAGAAAGTAGGTTCTGATGGAGAAATAACACATCTCTTTATTGCTTATCCGATGTTTGTTCAGTTGGCGCAATGATTTTACCAAGTTCTTATAATGGATTGCACTAAACAAGACTAATAAGTACGAGATGCCATTGTTGAATGTTGTTGGGCACACGTCAACCAAGTCACCGTTTAGCGTGGATTTTTGTTTCTTGAAGGATGAGCAGGAGCCTAGTTACACTTGGGCGCTACAACAAGTGAGGTCAATCTTCCGAGGTGATCATATTCCAGGAGTTATAGACAATGATAACGAAGTCGCGTTAATGAATGCAATAAAGGTAGTCTATTATCATATAATATTCTATATATGTTCTACATATGGTGTAATATGATGCATAAGTGCAAGCCTCAAATTCTATCAACAAACAAGAGAGGTTATGATGAGATAAAGAAGCTACCGGAAGATGAACAAACCAAAGCTAAGGAGGAATTTGATGAACAATATAAATTAAATGAAGCCAAATGGGATTGTTTATCCAATGAATGGGACGCATTGAATTGGTCTTTTACCGAGGATGATTACAATCTAAATCATGCGACGTTTATCTGGCGTTGGACTAGCCCCGAGTACCCGGATATGATACCGTATTTGTTGAGGCAATGGTTGGAACCGCACAAAAAGAGGTTTGCTTATGCCTTTACCAACCAACACAAACAATTGGGCAATCAAGCGACGAGTTTGGAAGATCCGGCTCACCACCGATTGAAGAAGAATCTTTTTGGACGTATTGATAATTTTGTGTCGGTGTTCGATGTTGTGGAAAATTACTTCACTCGCGATATGGATAGGATCAAAGAGAAGTTCCAAAAAAGCCTTATATTCAAGACTAAGAAATGGGTTGATCTTCTGTTGCTCAAGGGAATCCATTATAACGTATCTCATGCGTGTATTAAGAAGTTGATGGTAGAAGTCGATTTGATTAAGGACTGGGACATCAAGCCAAACGAGGAGTATGTTTGTAACATGTAGAAGTCGATGGGATTACCTTGTCGCCATACTATAGTAAACTACCAACATGGTGTCATTCCTTTAGACGACATTGATCCATTTTGGAAACAATTAGCTTTCAACCCTCCCACGGAAGAGCCCAGAGATGAGTTAGGGATACTGAGTTAGGAAGAACCGTACTCGAGATGTACCGCAACATGAACAAAATCCAACCATAAATATTTTGGGATGACGTGCGGAAAATCATTTATCCACACACTATAGAAAATATTTACGAACCGGAAAAGTGCAAGCCCAAAGGTAGGCGAAACACCAAAGAAATAAGGAAACAAAAGAGGAAGTATGCCAAGATTTTGGCTAAGAAGCATGGTAACATACACGCTAATCATAGAGATCCGTCGGTTCATGAGTACACTGAGGCAATGTACGTCGAAGAATCAAACAAACGAGGTTGGAGTAGTGAGGAAAAAGCCGAACCAAGTGTACGTGATATGAAGAAAAGAGGTCTGATGTTTCCATCCTCATCAAACGAACCACCTATTCGATACGTGAAGCTAAAACGAGCATTTGTTGATATGGCGTACTTGGAAGAACTACCTCAAATCATTGATGAGTATGTCTTATCCACCGACGACGTCCCTGGCGATGGAAATTTTCGTTTTCACGTTGCGGTTGGACAACTAGGGTCGTTTCAGTACCGTTGGTAGACACATTTTTGTGTCTGATTTGTCTTAATTCTTTATATTGATAGTGCTCGATTGTGTATTAATTGTGTTATTTTATGTGTTTGTAGATATTTTTGGAAAATAAACATCATTGGAAAAATTGGCTCGAAAAAGTGTTAAAAGCACCCGAAAAATTTACTAAAGGCACCCAAAAAGAATGATAAAGGCACATGTACTTTGGATAGGGGCACCCCATTCATTTTCAAAATTCAAAAGAAAAAAAACTTGACGGGAAGATATTTCATCTTAACTGCGTGAATCAAAAGCATAATTTTGGAGATTTTTTTGTTATTAAAACAAGATATTATCTTGCCATTATCATGGAGAGTTTGTATGCGATTGGAAGACCACAAAATCAAAACGAAATCAAATCAGATCACGAAAAGTCAGAAAAAAAAGAGATACCCGAGTATTATTTTCTTTTAATGAAAATTCGGTGATGATTTGGTGGTCTGTGGTGAATAAATAGGATGGGGTCGAGCCAGAAAAGTGACATAGAGTTTAGGGAGAGGTTAGGAGACGAATAGAAGGCAAAGAAATCAATTCATAAAATTTGTTGTTGCTGCTGCATGAAGAACAGAGAATAGGCAACAATATTTTCAACCAATTAGCCACGGTTTCTTTATCCATTTGCAACATATATTTTCGTATCTGCTACGTTTATCTTCAGTTGCAACAGTTTATTCAACTCATCTTCAACATATATCTTAGCATCTGCAACGTTTATCTTCAGCCCTTCTCTGTAACAGTGAGTCTGTAACGCCTATAAACGTTGCAAACTCTGTTTTCTTTGTTTTCTCCTTTTTCATCATTTGTAAACATTTTGAGCCATTAACCATAATTTTGAGCAAGTGATTAATATGAAGAGATAAACCCCTTTGTTGAGGCGATGCCGGAAGCCATTATTCCAAGAAAAGTGGTATATTTCAATTTTAATTAATTTTTGCAATTTCTTTTAGATTGAATTACTCTAATTGGTTAATGGTGAAATCCATAACCTCAGTATTTGTGAATATTATTTTCATCTTTTGTGTATATTTTCTAGTTTAAAAATTAGTTTATTAAATCTAAAATCAATCTTCACAAGTTCGAGAGTTTGAAACCCTTTTCTTACCACTATCACAACACTATCAATTTTTGGCACCGCCGACGCGGACTTGTTGTTAGATTTGTTTTTAGGTTAGTTAGTTTAGTTAGATATTTATTTTTATTTGTTATATTTTACGTTTTTGGGTATTTTTCTTTTTATTACAGGTTTTGGATCAAAAATAAATTGGAGCCAAAGATTATATTGATTGATTAAAGACTTGGAGTCAAAGATAAATCGAAAAGAATTGAAAAAGAAGACAAAAAAAAATTTAGTTAATTTTTTTTAGCGTTGTTATTTTTCTTCTTATAAAATTGTATTAGGAAATTCTTATTATTTTTGTAATTATTTTAGGTATTTTTATGTTTTTTCTTATTGTTGGACTTTGGAATTTGAACTTTTGGACATTATTATTATTTTTAAACCCTACGGAAGGGTAATTTAAATATAAAAGCAACAGGGAAGGACGGCAATTACGATATTGTCTCCGCCCCTCGGGTTCGTACACTGACACAGGAGTTGGTGGCCCGAGTCGACTTCAACGGTTCATCGCCCGTCTGGTAAGGGAGGTAAGACTCGATCAACCCACGTCTTAATTCCTTCGTAATGCACATTGTTGAGGACTTGAATAAGGAATTTACTTTTCTAGTAAAGGGCAGAAACTGGCCATATAAGATAAGGTTTCGTATTTCATCACCGTATCCTTTCTGCCCGACTTAGGAACACGTTACCTACGCAAACCTAATCCTAAAATTTGACTAGAAAGAGACCTATAGGGTAACGAGCTTATTGGAAAGTCATTCAAAAGGACTGTATTGGTTACTCTGTTAGCCTAACTTAAAGTTCAGAAAGATTATTTTAAGTTGATTCGAGCCGCCTTGTAACCCAAGGAAACGTTGCCAAAAAAGCAGGGTTATCAAAGCTCCTTAGAGATTATCATGTTTCTATTCGACCTAATCTAATTCGGATCGTTCTAAGAGATTCGCTAAAACTGTAACTAGTTGCCTTTTGAAAGAATAAAAGTTGGTCTAGAAACAATCTAAGTGGAGCCATCGTGATTTTTTTTTGCTATATTAGTAGGTTTGATTTGGTTGAGTCGACCTTGCTTTTGTATGTTTAGAACCCCCTTCCTGTAAGGATTTATTTTCTAGATTTTTTGTAAATATATTAGGAAGTTTTTGTTAGAAAATGTCGAACTGGTATTATGAAGACCAATACAATGAATATCCGACTGAATTTCAAAATAGACATTATCCATACTATCAACATGGTGTGGATAGTAGTCAAGACCACCACCAACCTTTTGGAGGTTATTGCTTATACCAGAGTGATCCCAATTGCTATTCATATACACACCCATCTTATGAACATGAAAATGAGCAAAATTTGAGTTCTTTGTCTTGGAGGGATGCCCTAAAGCGGATGCAATCTAGTACTTATAATGAACCTATTACGCCTCTAAAAGAATCACACGAGAAGTTGCAATCTAGTACTCCTTATGATCTATTTTTTTTTCTAGAAGAATCCCTCAAGGAGTTGACTGAGAAAACAAAAAGGTTCAGATTAAGATGGGGGGAGGGTGGGAACAAATAGTAGCCCAAATCTTTCTCTAGACGAATCCCTCAAGCAGTTGACTGAGAATACAAATAGATTTGGAATTAAGTGTGAATGAAAGTCTTACAAAGAGTATTATTACTCAAAATGATCTTAATTTCCAATATAGTTCACCTATTCAAGAGGAAGAGGATAGAATTGGTAACACCACTTATTTAGACGAGGTTCAAACATCTTCATATTATTATGATGATGAGGATAGTATTGGTGAAGAATTTGAAATATACAGGCACAGTGATCAAGAACTTGTCACTCCAATTGTGCTTCATGATGATAGTGTTATTTCTGGTTCAAATCCAAATAATTTTAATGATTATTCACTTATTCAAAAGGAAGAAGATTTGACTAGAGATACCACTATTTTATTACGATATAGAATTTTCTTGTTTTGAAGCCGATAATGGTTTAGAGGAACGGGTTTATCCAGAGAATACTTTTTCAGAGTCCTGTGATTTTAAAACAATAGTCTTAGGTAACAAAGATAGACCCGTAGAGATTTTAAATATGAGTGAGGATGCACCACCTGATTATAACCTAGAAGTAGCAATTGACCATTTTCAGGAATCTGACGATCTAGAAATTAGGAAAATTGTGACTAGTCTATCTAAAGACACTGAAAAAGCTAAGTATGGGGGTGACTATCATTCTCCATGTGCTTTACCTTTGACTCTTAGAAAGGTCCCTCACTTGAGGCTTGACATTTGCACCTCTACCATTTTTCAAGATCATCTTCAAACTAGATTCTCTGAGCCTGTTGATGTCCAGAAAGAGGTTCAGTTGTTAAAAACCCATCCTCTGGTCGATGTGGTTTACTTAAGAAATAATACCAAGATTGACTTTGTTTTCCCACCAAAATGTTTTCTTCCATATGTGGGAACATTTGAATTTCAAATGTGTCAGTTATTAAGTTTTGAGACTAAGCCTAATTATTTTAGGAGATTAGAATCGACACATTTGCTTAAGAATGACCACCATTTTTATAGTAGTCAACTGAGTGGGTCAAACCTGATTGAATTTGAGGATCCACAATTATTCAGGTTATTATTATGTGCTTCTATGTTTTTAGTTGAGTTCTTCGAGACTCTACAACCTGACTCTCCGGATCCTGCCAGTGAGGAAATCTAGCCTATGAAAATATTTTATCTATACCCTTTTATAGAACCTGAACCTGAACCACAGCTAGATGTAGTTGTCTTATATAGAAAACTAGATAAGGGTGTGATCAGTTTGTTCACTTTCTGGGCCTGCTGTGATTTCCTTCTATTTTGGATAACATTATTTTATTCAGATGACCCACAGTTGTCCCAACTATTGCTATATGATTCTATGAGGTGACTAATTCTTTCTTAGTCTGGCTGAAGACTTTAAACTTAGCACTTCTTGGGAGGTAACCCATGCTCACGCGACACGGTAATATCTTTCCTTAACTCCTTTCCTTCGATTGGTAACAGTTTCTCCTTGTTCATTCCTTTAATAATTCATCTTTAGAACATTGAGAACAATGTTAGATTTAAGTTTGGGGGTAAGGGAAAAACTTTTAGTGAAATATGAAACTCCAAAGTCTAGAAACTTGTGAACAATTCATGATGCCACTAACCATTCTAGGTAGATGGAAACTTAGCTCTTTTTCTATAGGAATTGGTGTGCCCAACTAAATGGTCTATTCATAAAAGGATGCCTAGCTCAGGTGTTTGAAATAACATGATAGTTGTCACCATATCTCGGAGTCTATCTCGACCATATCTCATTCTGTTTTTAATTTTGTAATTTTTTGTGTTTCTCTAAGTGATTTGGTGGGGCACCAGTATCGAATTGTTATCACCGCCAAGATGAAGTAGAGTGTTTGAGATCAAGCCACATTATTGTATTATTTAGACCATTATTTAAAAAAAAATCGAGTATTGACACTTTGATAGCAATATGTGTGTGTTCTCCCTGTCTCCGTCGCCTAAGCAAGCTGGAACGTTGGATCCATGAGAACTATCATGTAAGATGCTGATAAGGAGCATGCGCTTGGTTTCATTTGATCCAATCATGTTGTCAGTACAGTTAAAAATAAATAATTATTTTATTTTCAATAAATCAACCGCTAGGACCCTTGTATATACAAGCTGAGTCGATATTAGGAGTAAGACTAGTGGGAGCATATCTCAATCCATTAGGATTCGTCTTGGCGGCGACCTTCAGACTGATATGGGAAACACTGTTCACCTTAGTCAACATGTGCAAACTTCATTTTGTCTATATCCATCTTTTAAATCTTTTCATGTGATTGTACTTTGATAGATTCTGAGTATCGTGGTTGACCGACTATTTAAGTAGAGTTTTGAATTCTTGTATGAATTTTAGTACACTGAGTGAAAACTCGTGTGCAGCAATTGGACTCATATAGGGTAATAATTCTTATAGGTGAAGAATTTAGTATGCCAACTAAATAGCTTGTTTAGTATTTATCCCCAATCGTTCACAGGTAGATAGGGTTTGGAGTAAAGGTTTTGTGGGTATACCTCTTGTAAACCCTCACGAGATAAAACTCGTCCACTAGGGGCACCTAGGGGTTTATAGGATTATTGCACACGCT
The DNA here is from genome assembly GCA_023531435.1 of Papaver californicum. Lineage (NCBI taxonomy): Eukaryota > Viridiplantae > Streptophyta > Magnoliopsida > Ranunculales > Papaveraceae > Papaver > Papaver californicum. Next base: position 1,378,546 of record JAJJMC010011550.1, read on the forward strand.
AAGTGCAATCGCGATGCCTGTGAAAGTGAGTTAGGATTTTTATTTTCTAGATTTGCTCGAGGGCTAGAAAATAATAAGTTTGGGGGTATTTGATACACATTGTTGTGTCTGATTTGTCTCAATTCTTTATATTGATATTGCTCGATTGTGTACTAATTGTGTTATTTTATGTGTTTGTTGAAGGAATACAATGGTTGTCAAATCACTTATATAAGGCAAAATTTGTTGACGAAACTACGGGAGAAACCCGCATTTTACAAGATAATGATGGGAGGGTTGGATGATGGGGTGAACTTGGAGTTTACATTATCAAAATTTTCTACACGGGGGCAATCCTATTAATCGGGATCATTGGATGACTATGTCGATTTGTGGGCACTTAATCGCCGATGCATTCAAATGTGTGGTTCATTATTTCTCAATAGGTTATAGTGCTACATTCACCCCAAAATCAAAGAAAGGTGTTCAACTGCATCGAAGAGTGTTCATTGCATTGGTTGGAGGAAACCACTTTATCGGTCTCCGCTTAAAACCCAAATGTCCAATTCCTCCATTATGCCAAACTAGTTATTGGGAAGGATTTAATACCGACGATATGAAGAGTTGCTGTAACTTGTATCAGGCAAATATGGATGTGTGGATAGCTTTGAAAATGTCTCAGGAAAAAAAAATCTCCAACCTATTGTAATTGACTAAATGAGACATGCAATTGAACTAAATTTGCTTTGAAGATCATATATTTTGAATGAAAAGAATACTTTTGTTGAAATTGTGTTTAATTTTGATGGAGTTCAGCTACAATTTTTTTTTTATACTTACCGAACTTATGTTCGGCTAGGAAGCAAGGAAGTTCGGCTAAGTTATGCATAATCCAGAGTAAGAACTTATAAAAAAATTCCAGGTTCAGCTTGTGTCAGAAGTTCAGTTAGATATAAAATATTGCAGGTAGCCGAATTTCTGTAAATTTACCAGGTATATTTTCTGTCAGAGGTTCGGCTAGGAAATAATTATTGCAGGCAACCGAACTTTTATGATTTCACCAGGGATTTTTGGTGTCATAAGTTCGATTATGTTTGATATTTTACTCCCTAACGGAACATTACTCTGGATTATGCGTTTCTTAGCCGAACTTTGTTGATTCCTAGCCGAACATTACACAAGAGTTTCAATTTTTTTCCATTAAATATGCTACTAACACTGAACTACAAGGATGTCATAATGATCTTACATATATAGAAAAATGATTACAAATATAAAAATCGATTACATTTTTAGTATCTTCAACACCCCATACGTATTATGAGAAACTTACGAAGGATGTCATAATGAGCTTTGTATTTGAAATTCTTTCCTTTCCATCTTCTCCATTCCTCTCAAGCTCGCACTACAACATCAGCATTGGATTCACCCCTAAGTCGATATCAATTGACAACCCGAATCAAAGTTATAAACTCTTCGACTTGTTTTCTTATAATTTGAAATCTACAAAACAACGCTGGAGAATCCCTGTTATAAGGATTACCTATTTCGGTACAGAAGGTCTCAAGAATTATACCCCAATAACTCATACTAACTAAACCATTTTGACGTTGTTCTTCACCCTTCTTTGAATAAAAAAGTACATAGTTTGTGCAAAGAGATAAATCTTCATCTAGAGTAAAGATAACATTAGTGACTGCCATTTTTAAGTGAAGATGTGATTTTAAACGTGGACTAGTGGCTGGGTATATATAGAGTACATGTTCCTAACGGCTATTTTTCGAAACTATAAAAGTTCGGCTGAGACTATTACATAACGGATATGTTTATCTCCACGGATAACTCTTTACCTTCATTCCCGTTCTAGTTGTCTAAGGAATCTAGGGGCATATGTCTTCTAATACGTATAACATAGCTCGTGCTCGAATGTAGTTCCACCATGACATATTCCCCAAAGAGTTTGAACTCTAGCACTCTAAAAATGAAAGAATTGATAAGAAGTTAGTATACAAAACTAATAATACTCCATTCACAACATAAATGGGTACGAATACTCAATTTTTCTTCAGGGGTAGCTTTACGATGATATCGTTTTACCCAACAGAGTATTCTAATGTATTCTCGCAACGTATATTGTAGCATTTCAAATCTTTCAGCTAATTATAACCATTTGCGGTTTTTAGGATTCCCATCTAATTCGAAATGAAATTCTTTGACTCTCTTCCAAAACATCGAATAACGTTCATGAGGCCTTTCACGGTAATCCGAAATGAAATTTTTAACAAGCATTACATTGTCCTCAATGGTGAATGGTTCCATTTGTTACCATAAATGCTAAAAATTGGAGGAAGAGAGAGAATTTATGTCAGAAAATTTAAGTTAAGACAAGAAAAGTTGGTGCAAAATGAGTTAGAGAGTGCAACATTTATATAGAGAGAGGCCCCAATGGATCTATTTTTTTTTTAAAACGAGATAATTTCTCTCTAACCTATAAGTTCGGCTAGATCGAAAATTGTTATGACTAGCCGAACATTTATGATTTCTCCAGGTTTTTTTAGTTTCAGAAGTTCGGCAGACAATCCAATTCCCCTTAGGAACCGAACATTTCTTTGTTTTTACCAAAATTTAAACCATGCCAACCGAACACAGTGTTTCTTGACCGAACCAGTTGTTCGGCTAGATCAACATTTTCTATGACTAGCCGAACTCTTTAATTCAAATGAAAAATAAAACTTCGGCTAACATTTCTCTTTTTTAAAAAAAATTGAAACCATGCTAACCAAATATTTACTTAACATCTAGCTTCATAATACTGTTTGAACATAAAATAAAACCACATAACAAAATAACATGTCAAATTAATTACTTAGTACATATTGTCCGTAGAACTTGTTCAAAATAACTTAAAACATCCGAGAAAAACGAAAGAAAACAAAGCACAAATATGCAAAGTGATCAATCTCATTGATCTCATGAAATTCTTCTACTCCTTATTAGTCTCGACTTGGTCCTAGTATCAACAACTTTTACTCACTTCTTCTTCTTCTTCTCCTTAGGCTTATCAGCAGCTTCATCTTCCTCAACTGGACCAATGTACTCACCAGCTTCGTTGTAGTATGGGTTGACGCCTGAAAAGTCTTTCTCCCTGAAAAAGAGTCGAGGATCAAAATCCGGATCAGCCTCCATCATTCGAACCATTTCTTCCTCTGATTTTTCATCCGAAGATGGAACTTCAACATAGTTGAGGGGATTGTCAGCACTGTTCCACCAAAAATCAGGATTGTTCATCATTTGTGAAAAATCCGGATCATCCAGTATCATTTGATATATTTGTACATCAGAAACTCCTTTTGGTAAATTGAAAAGAGGACGAAAAAGAATTTCAGCCTTTTCAGACGGAGAAAAAATTTCATCCATTTCATCAATTTCAGCCTTTTTCTTTTCCTTTTTCATTGCCTTTACCTTCTTTTGGAGCCTAATATAGATAAACAGATATAAATGTTCATCTATGTATGGTTTTCATCGAGTTATCCAAACATCGAGTTCGGTTAATAATCAAAAAGTTCAGCTAACACGAACCTAAAGTTACCAAAAACAGAGTAATGTTTGGAAAATAAAAAAAAAGTCTAACCGAACATTTTGTTCCCAAGTTGGGACTATAAAGTTTGGCTAGTAAGATATATTATCGATCTAACTGAACTACAGAGTTCAGTTGAAAAATCAATGTTAGAATCAAAGTTCAGCTAGGCCCTAAATTTTTTGTTCTTAATCGAATTGTTCTTGGTCTTCTCCCTAATAGAAAGTTCGGCTAGTGATACTAACCGAACTGTTCACTGGTATTACCTATTGGACACTAATTTTCATGATTTCTAGTCGAAATAACAATAAAAAAACGCATAGAAATGAATGGGTTTGTCGGGTATTACCTTCTAACATTACAACTGGAAGATTCAGCATTTGTTTATTTCTTTTGGGTCTCGATTTTTCCTCCACCATCAACAAGCGGTTTTTCTTCATTTTGTGGTACAAGTTCTTGAACCACTTCATCAATCAGTTCTTTAACAATCTTGGCAAGACCATGATTCGGTTTAACCATTTGAACAAGTTTTAGTGTGATTACTAAATTAGGTTAAAGATGAGAAGAGGAAAAAAAAGAGATGAAAAGTTCTAATTTTGGTAATAAAATTAGGTTAAGGTTAAGATTTAGATTTAGACTTATATATTATTAGGGTTAGAGTTTAATATTAGTTTAATAAAGAATAATTTAATTATTTCATCATATTAGGACACCCTTTAGCTTTGTAGAGCATTTGGCCTAAGTATAAAAGGATCCCCTTAAATTTTCCATAGTCACCAAAAAAAAATCTTTCTTTTGCTTATGAAGCTTCTGGGTATCATTCTGGAGTGTGATGTTCAAGGCCTCGTCATAGAGCTTAATATCATTGTGGAGTGTGATGTCCAAAGTCTCATTATAAAGCTTCAATGACAGGGTTTTGATGGTTTTATGCTTGACCGATGCAAGATGGGATGATATCAAGTTTTTAATTCCCAAATTTCTCATTTCTAGTGCTTTGCATTCTCGCATTCCCAGATGTTGAATTATGGAGACGGCTTGAAGCATGGGTATTGCTTCAAGCTGGCTCCCAAGACCAATTTTACCTATTTTAGCCCATCTTGTACCCCTCAAAATCTGGTCCATTAGTAATTTGTACACCCATGACTTAAAATTTGGCTCCGCCCCTGTATGGAGCTCACTCAGCTAGCCCTCAGGGGTGAAATCCAAATATTATGGCTGGTAAGCATAATAATGAAGTTCTTTCCCTTACGAGGCAGTGTTCCATCCAGAAAGACAAACAAAAAAAAGTTCTTTTCTTTGCCTTGAATAAAAACACCCTCCTAACAGTTCCTTTACCAAGGCATGGAAACAACATAGCGCAATATAAATGGAACAAAGAGAGGTGGAGTAAAGGACAAACAATTTGGGATGTTTCATTTGACTAATAATCGAATGAAGCAATCCTACATATAAGTAATAAACTAAAAACTAAATGATCTTTATATCCATTAGTAACATAGATATCTTAGATAAATGACTAAATATGTGTATCATTTGGAACCTCATAAAAGCCTGAAATCGATCTTTCTGTCTCTAAGTGAACACGTAACCAAACATATCTCAGTTGCCTTCATATTTTGGGTCAGCCACCACATAATGGTAAGCAATTACCAAGCCGAATATGAATATGCCAAGAAAATTGGCAATGAATCCGAGATCCTGGTCATCAATCATCTGCTAGAGTGACAAAACAAAGGTCCAAAATGTTAATCCAAGAAAGGGAAAAAATAATTCTGAAATTTAAGAACATCAGCATGAAGAATCGAAAACAATATTACATGAAATCTGCTAATTGTAAACTATAAGCAATAAGCATGGGAAGATAGAAAGACATAAAGCTTCATGTTCACTGGCTTACATAAAAGCAACCTCGCCATTGTGGCTTCTCTATGAAAGGTTGGTGGTTTAAAGCTGTTTCACCAGAAACTTACACTTCCAGAGGAAAATAAGGGTGCCGTAGAAAAGAAAAGCTAATTGAGGAACTGCCGAATAAGGGTAGCAAACTAGCAATGAATATATACTTCAGTTGCAGCCTTGTGTGTTGCACGTATCGTGAAAGGAATGTAAAGTACGATACTTCAACGCAACACACACCATATATGTTGTGCAACTATTAGGAATGGAATGTAAAATATGATATTTCAACGCAACACACCTATCAAAATATGTTTCAATATCTATCTAGACAAGTAAACTATGTAATTTTCGAAAAAAATCATCCGTACAGTAAGTGAATTTTACCAACGACATCATTTTCAACAAAGTTCATGCAAAACCAGATTTTCTACACCTTGTTACAGAATGAACAACACTACATATCTTAACTTGATGATACGACAACTTTCAGAATTGAGCAATGTAACGTGGGAATCCACCAGAGATTCAGAAAGATAAGCATACAATCGTATTCTTCCGCATCCAAATCAAAATATATAAATCTAGTCATTCTAGACAGATAAAGATCTCAAAACTAATTCAATCCCTCTATACTAAAGAGTTTTCTCAGAGCAAAACCAAAAGGTACATACTACTATACTGAAAGTAAACCCTATAAACACTTCAATTTTCAGTAACAACAATCAAATTCAACAAAACAAGCTCCAGATCTCATTTAAAAACCCATGAGTTTTATGAGGTTAAAAAAATCAGACCAGTGCAAAATAGAACATCAGTACGATAATAATTGATTTTAGAACTAGAAATCGTAACAACGAAGAACTATGAGAATAGAAATCCTTACCTCTTTGGATTAGGATTACGTGCGTAGAAATTCGAAACTGAATTTTAGGTCTGTTAAAAGAGATTACGAAAGAGGAATTCTGCTTCTGCTGGTTAGACTCTAGTGCTGGTGGGCTTTCCGAAAGCCTAATATCATATAGCTATTGCTCTAGTCTTTCCTATGGGTGAGTAGTTGGTGGATGCGGATTTGGTATCATCCGTTTTTAGTCCATCTAAATGCTGAATTTCTGATTTTCATCCCTGTTCAGTTTATCATCTAACGAATGTAACATGGACGGGTTAGATGCATTTGGATCGATGGATTTTAAAATTTTCATATAATGTAATAATCACCAGGAGTAATCACTTTCAAAATCGAATGCATTGGCTCTAGTTTACAAGTATTCAGTTGTCTATGAATGATAACTATTAGAAACCACAAAGTCCTTTTAAAAACAAAAATATTCTAATATTTTTATTTTATAAATAGATCCTTGAGATTCAATTATATTATTTATTGGAAACTGCCACCAAACCTTTTTCTTTTTTCTTGTAAATCCACCGTCTAAAAAGTTTATACGCGCATCAATATATCATGAAAATTATACTGAAAAACCCATATTTTTTAAAAATTTATTTTTTATTTTTAAAAGACCAAGCTACCTTTTTATTTAGGGAGATATATATAGATAAGAATTTTCTTCAAAAATAAAAGCCTCTGGCATATCCCTACAACAATAGTAACAGATCAGACCCAAAAAATGAACCCTAACACAATTAAAATGAATCATCAAAATTAAAACATACCGTAACATCAAAAAAGAATGCAGTAAGATTTGAAGCATCAATTTTGGAACCAGCTTCCTGAACAATAACTTTATGTTTTTTTATTTTTTTTCACTTTAGTTTTTTTCCCCATCAACTTTACAATTCTCAACAACTTCATCATCACCACTTTCATGATTATCCTTAGAACGATGATGTTGTTTTTTCGATCTAACAACATGTTCAACAATATTCACGTTTTATGCTTCTGTTATACAACGACGTCTATCATCAACATTGAATTCCACCGATTTAAATATATTAGATTTCACAGCACCACCACCACCATTGGCTCGTACATCCTTCGTAACATCCCCCCTAATAGTTTTGATCTTCGATCTTTGCTCGCACCACAAATTCTCTTAAGTCTTTCTTTTTCTATCTTAAAATCAAAGTCAAACATTTTGGATTCATTAACATTATTTGATTTTCTCATAAATCTATCTTCGTTATCTTTCAGGGGGTTAGTCGTGGAAGAGTCTGGGAGATTTCAGGATAGTTGGCAAATCCCCTGTTAGTTTTAGGAGAGTTCGCTAAAATCTTTGTAAGTGGTAGGAGGTATCTAGGGAGTTTTTAAAAATACCCCCAAATTTCTTGTTAGTCGTGAGAGATTTGTTTAAAATCTCTTAAAATCCATGTTATTCATAAAACCCTAGAGTTGTACAGATTTTATAGTCTGGGGGAGTTTGAAGGTATTAAATGAGATTTTTGTGCTTGACCTTTTATTGGGTGTGTGTGTGTAGGGGTGGGTGGGTGTGTGTGTGG